>PVHX01021707.1:0-29158 GCA_004024805.1 Geosciurus inauris
TTCCCAACAATGATAGGTATTGCCTCAGCTCTGGGAGACTGAATATATGCCATGAATTTGTAATTCCTCACCTTTTCTCTTCGCCTTGACCCATGGTTATGAGCAGAGTTCATTTCTAGAAGCAGGTGAAAGGGCTTATGAAAATGTAGTAACTGGCATGCTCTTTGCCACATTGGAGGTTATAGAGTACACTTTTCTTCAGTTTTCATTTGACCTGATGTCTGAGGCCATGTCTTTGCTGCCCTTTTCTTCATTTCAGAGGACATAGTGGATTTCTTGATGTGGTTCTCTGCTATTCTAGTAGTCAAAGAGATTTTACATCTGGCCTCTTTTTGTGATGCTGGGCTGCAGTTCCTCTTTTTTGACCTGGAACATTCTTAAAGTGGACTGTTTTCTTCTTCTGGTGACCCACATATCCTGGTCATTCTCACCTGTGAAATATTTCCCCCTGCACCAAGACATGTGTGCCCTCCTATGGCTGCAAGGATCAATGACTTTCTTTGAAAGGATCTTCACCGTCTTTGGAATTCATTGGTAAGTGGAGGAAACCAGAAACAGTTTGCATATATTCTGCTTTTTTCCCCATGTCCTGTTTACTTGCCTTGTTTGAGTTTTTTATAGCCTCTTTCTGTTTTGTTTTGTTTTTCCCCAGCAATATTTTGGAACAATAATGCTTAGTTGGTGACCTGTGATAGAGTCAGTCACCTGGGAAATACAAAAGTCTCTGCCTTTGATTATTACAAGTCATGTAGAATCTGGATGAATATCACTACTGGATTTGAAACCCATAATTTTTCCCCTTTTTTATAGCAAAGGCTTGTTGTTCAAATATTTCTTTAATCCCTCTACTCAAAATAAAAATTTATTTATCTGTGATTTGCCTAATAATCATTGGACATGTTTCTTAATTTAGTAGGGTAATTATATTTTATCTATATTGGTGTGTTCCTTACAAAGGAAGATTTCATTTTATTTTATCTAATTTTTATTCTTCTGATTATAACAATCTCTTTGGCTTCAACATAGACTTCTACAAGTTTTACAGAAGAACTGGACGTAGTCTATTTTTTGTCTAGCAAAGTAAAATTTGCATGCAATGAAATGTATCTATCTTAAATGTGCAACTAGGAAGTGTTAATACACATATATACCCATGTGGCTCTCATAAGGATTTAGAGTGTTTCCGTGCCACAAAAATCTCAAGTAATTGTTATTTCCCATAGACTACCAAGGTCTTGATTTTTATCAGCATAAATTAGTTTCCTATATTATATATAAATGGAAGCTTATAATACTTAGACTTATTTCTTTCATTGTTTTATAAATTAATATCAATACTTCACTCTTTTATATTGCTGAGTAGAATTATACATTACAAATGCATCACAATTTTTCTATTCTGTTGGTGGACATTATTCTAAATATGATATCATTACTTTTTAGGGCTACAATCAAATACATTAATATCAATATTAGTTTTAAACTTGAGGGCCAAGCCCATATTTCTGACACTCCCATTAGAATATCTATGACTACCTCCTACGTAATACTTTCAAAGCTGAACATATAACATTACCTCCAAGTATACTCCTCTTCAACCTCTCAAAATCTTCCTATAGCATCAATGTTATGCCCATTAACTAAATTAAAGCCATATGGTTCTGGATGTTTGTACAATCTTAGACTAAACAGTCAATTCTAGTGCTCTGATTCTTGTCAGTTTCAGTCTCGCTAAGCAGGCCTGCCTTCCTGCTTTCCTAGACTAATACATTGACCACCTAATAGATTTTATTTCTTCAAGATCTTTCCATCTCTCCAATTCATCTCAAATATTTCTGTGAGTTTTATCTTCTGAATTATGTGTCAGATCTCACCACTCTTCTCCTCAAACATAATTATCAGCTTAGTAAAGATTCTTACACCCTAAAACTATTATATAAGAAACTACATATTCTAACCTTCTTTAATAACTTCCAGACATTTTCTTTATGATTCTGTCCAGTTTCAAGAATGGATAACTTATTTTATTTCTATGTAATATGCTTAATTCACTTATTATGCTAATCTTAATGCCTTCATCTGAATCTTTCTCTCTCCCTATCATATACTCTAGTAGTTAATAATAAAATCTTTGAGGTAAATCTGCATTTGTTCAAAACTTGCCTTCAATTTTACTGGCTCTATGAACTTTTCAGTGAGGTTAATAAGAGTACTCACCTAACTAGATCTTATTAGAATCCAATAGGTTAATGTATATTATTTATGCAGTAAATATTAAGCACTTGCTATTATTATTATGCCTACTTCAAAATGCATCTCTTTAAAAGATTTTATTCTTATCATTTCTTATGTTTTCTACTATCTTATGCAAATTTCAAATGGAGTCTGTCTGATTATTTATTGTTGTCCTAAAATGCACAGAAATGAATTTGTTCATAGTTACATTACAATCAGTATCTGCTGAATGAATGACTTAATCTCCACTGACTTTTTTGTTTGTTTAAGAAGAGGTATTTTGTAGCCAATTTAAAGTGACAGATTGCCTTACCCATCTTAGACTCTATCTCAACCACTGAACTATATCATGGACTAAGACATAAAGAAGAATACTTTCGGGGAACAAATGTGTTTGAGTCTGGGGACACGATATACCTTTAAATTATTGCAAACATCTTTGTCTGTCTTGAATATCTCAGTAACTTCTGCCTTCAAGTTAGTGGCCTCCATCTCTATTACTCCATACTTCTGCGATTTTATTGAAATTTTAGAGTATCATTTCCCTAGAGACCTACATTTGAAAGTGAAGATATGCAAAATGTTTATTGATCTTTCATTTTAGTTAATATAAATAATCACATTAATTAATTTTAATGCATCAAAGTACTTTGGCTAAAATAAATAGACAAATTTATTTTGAATGGAAAAATACACTTCTATTCTATGATATTGATGATGACAAAATTTAATAGAACACTCAGAGCTCTGGGAACGTAAGAGCTCCACTGTCCTCACTGGACTTAGGAACAGCAGTGGCCATCAGGCAAAGGAATTCTTAGATTGGCGATGGGGGTTGCTTGTGAGCACTTGTGGGCCTTTCCCTATAGCTCCTAAAAGGTGTTGAGGTTTTGTATTGTGAGATTTTGATGCTCTCCATGAACAAATGCAGCATCCAAGACCGAAATGTTGGTGTTGTCATTGTTAGTATGATCTCATTAATACCCATAAATTTCTAAGGACAGAGAAAAATTGTTATACCACAAGCCTCTCCCTTTACGTCACTTGGTGCTTTTACTATTACCTAATAGTTTACTTTTTATATGTATCAGAATCAAGAGGCATAATTGAATGCTTATTCCATAATCACTTTTTTAACCACCCTGGACCATATGTGGTCAATGATTATACACATTGCAGAATCCTTTCTCTATTCTTAGGAAGACAGAATTATATTGCCTCTTTTAAAATCCTAACTGCTTACAAAATAAGGCTTGGTATTTTCAGCCTTTCAGATGAATATTTCAATACTTCTCACCTACCAAATTTGTGTATGTAGTCAATTTTTATGGAAATCTAAGTGATATAAACTTTTAAATAAAATGATCCATAAGAGAAAGTGATGATACAGCTGTAGAGAGACAGAGAGATAGCACTATAAAAATATATTTATCTCCATCTATCACTTAACTACCCATCTATCACCATGTTGCATATGTGTAAGTTAAATTAATAGAACCTGAAACTGCTGGTATTTTTCTAAGTCTTCCTTAGGAGAAGATATTTTGGACACAAGAACTCAGTTCATGACAATTTTAATCCTTGCAGCTTAAATTTACAGTGGATAGAATCAGAATAAAAATACATTAGAATTGTTAAACTTATACCTGGCAAAGAGGAAGAAAATCATAAATTTCTTGTAATTGGGATGTATATATGCCTATACACAATTTGATTGCTCTGTATAGTATCTAATTTCCTACCATTTTGCTCCAAAACTTCATTTTTGTTTCAGTGTGTGGTTTCTTAACTAGAATCAGGTAAATCTACCCCGCAAAAGTGAAAAGTTGTCTTATATTAGCAACATTTCTCAATGATTTCTTTAGCTTGAAAAGTAAAATTGATTTCGTAACACACATGAAAGTGTAAGGATGGGTTACTGATTATTTCTCACACATTTTTCTTTAAGCTTTCGAATTCAGATTTTATGTGAATTACTCTCTCTTTTTAAACCACATATTTTTTGGTTTCAGTTGCTCTATCAATGGTTCCAGGTCCTTGCTGAAGTCATCCATGAATATAAGGAATGACATTTTGCTAGCAGGGCACTTTTTTATCACAGTAACAAGCCTGAGCTTCTCTTTTGTGGAATGACCCTGAAATGGGTACAACTGGGAGCGATCAGGATCTATCAAGGTGAATGAATACTATTTTATTAGGTGAAGCAAACCATTTGCTCTGTCAACCTGCTTTTTTTGCTTCAGTGATAATGGAGACTTTTAGAAACTCAAATGGTCTCACACATACCATATCTGATAAATTTCCATTTGTTACATCTACACACAGACACACTGGATTTTCTCCTGCTGGCTCTTATTCTCACAGAACTTTCTGAAATTCAAATTCTTTACATTATACCTGGACTGTCTCCCTTGTGTAGACTGCCAATGCATTTCTAAATTTCAGCTCCATGTAAAAAGAACGGATATTTACAAATGCAAATGAAACAGTATAATAGACTCTTCTACATTCTTTTGAGGTTGCCTTAGGATGTGACTGCAGTCACTGTTTCCTGAGCCTAATTTCAATTTTAACTTTGACTATTGGTATTAATTTCCAGCCACCAATCACTCTCTCTTTTTATCCAATAAGATTATTTGTAATTTGCTTGAAGTCAATTTGTTGGCTTCAATTATTATGTCAATTGAATAATAATGGAATTATTATTCAATTATTGGCTTAGTTTTTAACTGTAATAATCAACTGCTTTTTTTTTTTTTGCCCCAATGTTGTGGTTTTATAATCACTTGTAGTATTTATCCTGCTTTAACTGTGTGATGCTTTGTGTTCAGCAAGTACAAATATTTCATCTTTAATAAATCTCCATTTGATCTCAAATGAGGCAAAATGAAGCATATGTCATTGTAGTCTTGAAATATTAACTTCTTTCAGAACCAAAAGGTTAGCAAACCTATCTTGCCAAGATAAGACAATACCCTAGCTAGTTAGGAAGTTGTATGTAAAGTTTTACTATGGTGTTAAAGTCATGTGAATTCAAGTAGGAAGAATAAATTATTATTAATAATAAATTATTATTATTCTAACAAGAATAAATAATTCTTGTTATTTTTAAATCTGGATTTCTATATACAAATCCTAGGTAAATAAATGCAAAAGCCAAAGATTTGGTTTCTGATCATCCTAAATTAGAATCCTTGTTCTATCACTCTCAACTATCATAAGCATTATAAATATCAGTGATGTAATTGTACACATTATATTATCTTAATTATTGATATGATTATTTATAACTCATACATATATCTGAATTATTATGGAGATTTACTTGAGAAAAGTAGCTTCTGCAACATCTAATAGATAGTGGTTAGTAAAACATCCATCAGAAAATAGGAACTCAGTAATAATTGAAGTAGCAAATGGTATAGAGATACGCTATCCAAAAGAGTATCCATTTCTTTGTATTTAATTTTAAATGTAAATGAATTACAATGGGATGAAGTTAAAAATTCAATTCCTTAGGACACTGGCCACATATCCTGCGCTTAGTAGCCACATGTAAGTTTTATAATGGATACTGCAGAAAGTTCTATTGGACAGTGTCTGTAGCTAGAAAAGAACATAGTCTTCAGTATCCAAAAGGCCTGTTATGGTCTGGATGTGAGGAGTCCTCCAAAAGTTCACTTGTGAGACAATGCAAGGTTTGGAGGAGAAGGAATTGGTTCATACCTTAACCTAATCAGTGAATTAATCACTAGATGGGATTAACTGAATGGTAACTGGAGGCAGGTGGGGTGTGGCTGGAGGAAGCAGTTCATGGGGGCGTGGCTATGGGATATATATTTGTATCTGGCAAGTGCAGACCTCTCCTTCTCCTTTCTAATCATTGTGTGAGCTGCTTCCCTCTGCCACACTCTTCTGCCATGATGTCCTGCCTCATCTTGAGACCCAAGAAATGGAGTCTACTATCTATGGATTGAGACCTCTGAAACTGTGAACCTCTAAATAAACCTTTCCTCTTCTACACTTGTTCTAGTTGGGTCCTTTAGTCACAGCAACAAAAAAGCTGACTAAAAATAAGGCCTAATTTCAAACTTCAGCTCTACCACCTTAACTGGGTGATTTGACAAGGTCCTTTCATTGCGTCTCTTAAGTGTCATGTTGATACGGGATTTTGAGAGGGAATTGGTAAAATCACTAAGGCTTGAGCAATCCTAGGGGAGCCACACAATCAAAGATTGCAAGACATCCAAGCTATTTGTAGTAAATATCAGGGAAAAACCTAAGACACAGCAATAGAAATTTAAATTAATTTTCTTGTTCTCCTGTGATCATCTTCCACTCTCTTCCTAGTGTCTCCATGTTCTTCTGTTACCAGCCAGTTTCTTCCATTTATGGCAGAAGAAAGGCTTTTATCTCCCTGTTCTACTTAGAAATCCTTAAAGAATCCTCCTGTGTTTACTATCACCCCTCACTGCACTATTCATTTTGATTTGAGAGGGCAAAGGATGATGAGGATGAAGAGAATCCAGCTTCAATCAATTTTAGGGATGAGGGATGCTTAATTATATAATAAGGTTGTACCCGAAATTCAGATCATTGATGCAGTAATTTTGCAATATTAGGTGGAAGAGTCAAACACAGAGATCCTCAGCTGATTCAAAATCCCAGCAGAGGACATAGCATCTGTGGGCTGTGTGCCTTGCAGCATGCTGTGACGAGTATTGAAAGGACTTCGATGAAACACCATTTCAAATGCATAGCTCATGGTAGAAACTCAATAAGTGATCATGGTTGGATGTTTCACAGTTACTCTACATTAATTAATAAGATACAGAGAGAAAGAGGAGTCCTTTTCCCTCTCTTTTCCAAGGGAGGTTTTACCTAAATACTTAACTGATGAGATGTTTTTATGGTCCAACTCTATTTCTAGAAGACATTTCAGCTCCAACTTCCCTTCAGAGCTCTTTCCTTTATTCTGTTTACCAATCAGACCACAGTTCCCCAACTGCTCCTCTTGACTAATCCTCTGTATTTTATCTATTTCAAATACTATCCAAATGTGCTCCCCCTCTTCTTTTCCCCAGGAAGCATTGCCTGACTGCTATAGCCCACCATTGTTGCATTTTCTCTTTTGGATTCTCTGGATTCTTGTATTTAATTGTGCCTTTAATTTTTTTTTCTTACTATGGGTATATCCAAGCCCTTTTGCTTCTTATTTTGGTACAGGGATTTTCTAAGTTGCTGAAAGCCTTGCTAAACTGTTGAGGCTGAGCCAGGACAGTGATGCATGCCCACAATCCCAGCAACAAGGGAGTCTGAGGCAGGAGGATCACAAGTTCAAGGCCAGTCTCAGCAACATAATGAGGTCCTAAGCAACTTAGTGAGACCTTGTCTCAAAATATAAAAAGTAAAAGGGCTGGGGATGTAGCTCAATGTTAAAATGACACCTATATTCAATACTCAATACCAAAGCAAAACAAAACAAAAATAGTATAATTATTGAGGCTGGCCTCAAATTTGAGATTCTACTGTTTCATCCTCCCAAGTCACTGGGATTATGGCATGTGTCCAAGCTGCCACTGTGCCTGACTGCCTATAACTTATAATTATGGTGTAATTCATTAATTTTAAAATACATGCCTATGTTAATAAGCTCAATTTAGCCACTCCACAATGTATATGTATTTCTCAAAATGTGCTATACATGGTAAATATTTATGTTTTTTTAAATTTCTGGAATGCGATGGACAACAATGGCCTAGGTTCATGTATGACTGCACATATGGTGTAACTCTATGTTGTGTACAACCAGAGAAATGAAAAGTTGTGCTCCATTTGTGTACAATGAATCAAAATGCATTCTGTTGCCATGTAAACCTAATTAGAATAAAAAATATATATTAAAAAAACACAAAATAAACCCAGGCAGCAATCCTTCAAAAAAAATTCTCAATTAGAAAAAAAAATGGTTTGGGCTAAAATGTACACAGACTTTGGATTTTAGTTTTGTTTATTTCACATTATATTGAATTTCTGAATCAATTTTAAAAGTATACAACATTTTTTCCACATCTGAATGGCTCTGAATTTGGAGTGTGTATTGTAACTAATGATATCTCACTATTGTTTTTGGCTTGGAAGAGCACCCAGTGTATGAAAGTGGAGCAGTTTAATTCACAGGAATCAAACATTTTGTGGAAGAATTGGATGAAGTGTGAATCAGAAATTGTTCTTACTAGTTAATAATAAATAGAAAGTAGTTTCAGCCAGGCACAGTGGCAGCTTGGGAGTCTGAGACAGGAAGATCGTGACTTCAAGGCCAGCCTCAGCAATTTAGAGAGGCCCTAAGCAACTTAGTGAGACTCTGTCACAAAATAAAAATCATAAAATGCTGGGGATGTGCTTCAGTGATGACGTGCCCCTAGGTCAAATCTCCAGTACCAAAAGAAAAAAGAAAAAGGAAAAAAAATAGAGTAGTTTCTATAAGTACTTTAATTATTTAACATCCATGAATTTTCAAATTTCTCCTATTATCAGTAGTGACACTTCATTGAACATTTGGAAGCCCTGATCTATCAAATATGTGAAAAGATAATTTCATGAGGCTAAAACCCCCAAATAATCATAGAATGCATTTTTTAAATTTAATTATTTTATTTAAATGCATTTCAAGTCATAGTACATATATAGAGCTCAATTTTTCCGTTTCTCTGGTTGCAAACCACATAGAGTCACACCATTTGTGTCTTCATACATGCACCAAGGGTAATGATGACGATCTCAATCAGCCATCGTTACTATACCCATTCCCCTTTCCTCTCTCCCCCCTCCCCCCTACCGCATCCAGAGTTCCTCCATTTCTCCTATGTTCCCCATTCTCACCTCCCTTATGTATCATCATCCACTAATCAGAGAGAACATTCGGCATTTGGTTTTTTGGGATTGGCTTACTTCACTTAGCATAATGTTCTCCAATTCCATCCATTTGCCTGCAAATGCCATAATTTTATTTTCTTTTATTGTTGAATAATAATATATATGTGTGTATATATACCACAGTTTCTTTGTCCATTCATCTATTGAAGGGCATCTGGGTTGCTTCCATAGTTTTGCAATTGTGAATTGTGCTGCTATAAACATTGAAGTAGCTGTATCACTGTAGTACGCTGTTTTTAAGTCTTTAGGGTATAGGCTAAGGAGTGGAATAGCTGGATCAAATGGTGGTTCCATTCCAAGTTTTTTAAGGAATCTCCATACTGCTTTCCAGATTGGTTGCACCAATTTGCAGTTCCACCAGCAATGTTTGTGTGTACCTTTTTCACCGCATCCTCACCAGCACTTATTGTTGCTGGTATTTTGGATAGCTGCCATTCTGAGTGGTGTGAGATGAAATCTGAGCATAGTTTTGATTTGCATTTCTCTAATGGCTAGAGATGATGAACATTTCTTCATATATTTGTTCATTGATTGTATATCTTCTTCTGAGAGGTTTCTATTCAGCTCCTTAGCCCATTTATTGATTGGGTTGTTTGTTTTTTTGTGTTAAGTTTTTTGAGTTCTTTATATATCCTGGAGATCAGTGCTGTATCTGATGTGTGTGTGACAAAAATTTGCCCCCAGAATGTAGGCTCTCTGTTCACCTCATTGAAAGTTTCTTTTGCTGAGAAGAACCTTTTTAGTTTAAGTCCATCCCATTTATTGATTCTTGCTTTTATTTCTTGTGCTATAGGAGTCTTGTGAAGGAATTTGGGGCCTAATCCAACGTGATGAAGATTTGGACCTACTTTCTCCTCAATTAGACGCAGGGTCTCTGGTCTAATACCTAGGTTTTTGACCCACTTTTAGTCGAGTTTTGTGCATGGTGAGAGATAGGGGTTAAGTTTTATTTTACTGCAAATGGATTTCCAGTTTTCCCAGCACCATTTGTTGAAAAGGCTATCTTTTCTCCAATGAATGTTTTTGGCACCTTAGTGTAGTATGAGATAACTGTATTTATGTGCATTACTCTCTGTGCCTTCTATTCTGTACCATTGGTCTACATGTCTATTTTGGTGCCAGTGCCATGCCGTTTTTGTTACTATTGCTTTGTAGTAAAGTTTAAGGTCTGGTATTGTGATGCCTCCTGCTTCACTCTTTTTGCTCAGGATAGCTTTGACTATTCTGGGTCTCTTATTTTTCCAAATGAATTTCATGATTGCCTTTTCTATTTCCATAAGAAAGGACTCTGGGATTTTAATTGGGATTGCATTGAATCTGTATAGTGCTTGGGGTAGTATGGCCATTTTAATAAAATTGATTCTGCCTATCCAGGAACATGGGAGGTCTTTCCTTCAATTTCTTTCTTTAGTGTCTTATAGTTTTCTTGTAGAGGTTGTTCACCACTCTTGTTAGATTGATTCCCAAGTATTTTATTTTTTTGGAGGCTATTGCGAATGGAGTTGTTTTTCTAATTTCTCTTTCAGAGGACTCATTGCTGATGTATAGAAATGCATTTGATTTATGGATATTTATTTTATATCCTGCAACTCTGCTGAATTCATTTATCAATTCTAGAAGTTTTCTGGTGGAACTTTTTGGATCCTCTAAGTATAGAATCATGTCATCTGCAAATAATGATAGTTTGAGTTCTTCTTTTCCTATTTGTGTCCCTTTAATTTCCTTCGTCTGTCTGATTCTTCGTCGTCTGGTAGAGTTTCAAGGACTATATTGAATAAGAGTGGTGAGAGAGGGCATCCCTATCTTGTTCCCATTTTTAGAGGGAATGTTTCCAATTTTTCTCCATTTAGGATGATGTTGGCCTTAGGATGATATATTGCTTTAACAATGTTGAGGTATGTTCCTACTATCCCTAGTTTTTCTAGTGTTTTGAACATGAAAGGGTGCTGTATTTTGTCAAATGCTTTATCTGCGTCAATTGATAGAATCATGTGATTCTTATCTTCAAGTCTATTGATGTGATGGATTACGTGTATTGGTTTCTGTATGTTGAACCAACCTTGCATCACTGGAATGAACCCCACTTGAACATGGTGCCCTATTTTTTTAATATGCTCTTGTATGTGATTTGCCAAAATTTTATTAAGAATTTTTGCTTCTATATTCATCAGGGATATTGGTCTGAAACTTTCCTTCTTTGATGTGTCTCTGATTAGTTTTGGAATCAAGGTGATACTAGCCTCATAGAATGAGTTTGGAAGGGTTCCTTCTCTTTGTAGTTCCTGGAATAATTTGAAGAGTATGAGAGTTAGTTCTTCTTTGTAGGTCTTGTAGAACTGGGCTGAGAATCCATCTGGTCCAGGGCTTTTCTTGGTTGGAAGGCTCTTGATGGCCTCTTCTATTTCCTTGCATGTAATTGATCTGTTTAAGTCATGAATGACCTCCTTGCTCAGTTTGGGTAGGTCATATGTGTCTAGGAATTTGTCGGTGTCTTCAGGGTGTTCTATTTTACTGGAATATAAGTTTTCAAAATAGTTTCTGATTATCCTCTGTATTTCAGCAAGGTCTGTCATGATATTTCCTTTTTCATCACAAATTTTGGTTATTTGAGTTTTCTCTCTTCTCTTTTTAGGGTGGCTAAGGGTTTGTCAATTTTGTTTATTTTTTTGAAGAACCAGCTTTTTGTTTTATCAATTTTTTGGATTGTTTCTTGAGTTTCAATTTCATTGATTTCAGCTCTAATTCTAGTCATTTCCTGTATTCTACTTCTTTTGGTGTTGCTTTGTTCTTCTTTTCTTAGGGCTTTGAGTTGTAGTGTCAAATCATTGATTTGTTGATTTTTAGCTCTTTGAATATATGAGCTTAATGCAATGAACTTTCCTCTTAGCACTGCCTTCAAAGTGTCCCAGAGATTTTGGTATGTTGTATCAGATTTCTCATTTACCTCCAAGAATTTTTAATCTCTTCCCTGATGTCTTCAGTTACCCATGCATTTTTCAATAGCAACTTATTGAGTTTCCAGGTGTTATTGTGGCTTCTTTTTTTAAAGCTGTCATTAATTTCTAGTTTCAGTCCATTATAGTCAAATAGAATGGAGGGTAGTATCTCTATTTTTTTGTATTTACTAAGACTTGCTTTGTGGCATAGCATATGATCTATTTTGGAAAAGAATCCATGTGCTGCTGAGAAAAACGTGTATTTACTTGTTGAAGGATGGAATATTCTATATATATCCATTAAGTCTAGATCATTGATTGTTCTATTAAATCTTGTAGTCTTAGTTTTTGATTGGAAGATCTGTCCAGTGGTGAGAGAGTTGCGTTAAAATCACCCAATACTGTTGTGTTGGGATCTATATGGTTCTTGAATTTGAGAAGGGTTTGTTTGATGAACATTGCTGCCCCATTGTTTGGGGCATAGATATTTAAGATTGTTATGTATTTTTGATGTATGATTCCTTTAAGCAGTATGAAATGACCTTCTTTTTCCCTTTTCACTAATTTTGGTTTGAAGTCTACTTTATCTGAAATGAGGATGGAAACTCTTGCTTGTTTACACAGTCCATGTGAGTGATAAATTTTTTTCTATCCTTTCACCTTCAATCTGTGAGTATCTCTTTCTATGAGATGAGTCTCCTGAAGGCAGTATATTGTTGGGTCTTTTTTAAAATCCAACCTGCCAGTCTGTGTCTTTTAATTGCTGCGTTTAGGCCATTGATATTCAATGTTATTATGGAGACATGGTTTGTATTTCCAGACAATTTGGTTTATTCTTAGTTCTTTACTTGACTAGGTTTCTCCTTTGATTGGCCCTTAGTGTAGCTCCTCGCTGTGCAGGTTTTCATGTTGTTTATCATTTCCTCCTCATGGAATATTTTACCAAGAATGTTCTGTAGTGCTGGTTTTATTGCTATGAATTCTTTTAATTTCTGTTTATCTTGGAAGGTTTTTATTTTGTCATCAGATATAAAGCTTAATTTTGCTGGATATAAGATTTTTGGTTGGCATCCACTGTCTTTTAGTGCTTGGTATATGCTTTGCCATGATCTTCTTGCTCTCAGGGTCTGGGTTGAGAAGTCTGCAGTGATCCTAATTGACTTCCCCCTATATGTAATCTGATTCCTTTTTCTTGTGGCTTTTAAGATTCTCTCCTTGATCTGATTGTTAGTCATTTTCATTATGATGTGCCTTGGTGTAGGTCTGTTGTGATTTTGAACATTTGCTGTCCTGTACACCTCTTGAATTTGATTATCCAATTCATTCTTCATATTTGGAAAGTTTTCTGATATTATTTCATTGAATAGATTGTTCATTCCTTTGGTTTGGAATTCTATGCATTCCTCTATCCCAAAAATTCTTAAATTTGGTCTTTTAATGTGATTCCATAGATCTTGGATGTTTTGTTCATGGTTTCTTACCATCTTCACTGTGTGGTCAACTCTATTCTAAAGGTTAAATATTTTGTCTTCAGTATCTGAGGTTCTGTCTTCCAAGTGGTCTAATCTGTTGGTGATGCTTTCTATTGAGTTTTTGATTTGGTTTATTGTTTCTTTCATTTCAAGGACTTCTGTTTGTTTCCTTTTCAGTATCTCTATCCCCTTATTGAAGTGACTTTTTACTTCCTGAATTTGCCGATGTATCTCTTTATCGAAGTGATCTTTTACTTCCTGTATTTGCTAATGTATCTCTTTATCGAAATGATCTTTTGCTGACTGGGCTTGCTTTCTTATATCATTCTTTAAGTCACAGAACATTTTAATTATGTACATCCTGAATTCATGTTCTGTCATTTCTTCTGCTGTACTGACCATGGATTCTAATATTGAAGAATCTTGGTTTGTTTGAGTCACTTTCTTCCCTTGATTTTTCATGATGTTTGTGTGTCTTTCCTTCTAGCTCTGTTGATCCAAGTTGTTACAGTTTTAACTCCTATATGTGTATAGTTTCACTGCAGGGTTTCAATACCTCTCTTTTAAAGGGGAGACCAATATTAGTTGATCACAATACAAGCAATATATAGTTTCAAACCAAGTAGCTCCTAACAGCTCCCAAATACATTTACAGTTTAGTCATGATATACACCAATTATGAGTTCTTTTACAACCTATTATGTAACCAATAAGTTTTCACAAGGGTCTATAGTTCCTATTGGTGGGCTAGGGCACTGGAGTGTGGGGTGTAGGATAAAATATTGGGGTAGTAGGAAGTGAGGATATGGTTATTAGATCTTAGAAAGCATGAAAAAGGAATCCAAGAGAAGTTGGCTATTACTAGAAAGAGTGACAGAGAGTTGGGAAAGATGGTAAGGAGAAAGAAAAGAAGGGTACAGTAAGGAGAGATGATAGCAAGAAAAATAAAACATATGCAAGTGGGAGACACAAGACTATCTAGTACCACTCTATTATTCATTTCAGAAATCCCAATCTACTATATTCCACTGTATAACAAATATTTGGTTTCACAACTGTTGGGATTAGAGGGTAGGAAAAGAGTGAGAGAGAAAAGAAGGAAGGAAAGAGAAAGAAAGGAAAGACCAGAGAAATAAAACAAAAAGATTAAACAATAGAAATATTAAGAGAAAAAGATAAAGGATAAAATAAAAAGTAAGAATAGAAGAAAATAAAAAAACAATAAAATATAAAAAATAAAAATAAAAAAAATTTTTAAAAGTCTCAATGTAAATTAACAGGTATGGTTCCTTTCACCTCCAGTAGGTGGCAGTGTTCGTTGCTTGCTGGACTTTCTCTGCTGGTTTCCTGTGTGTGGGTTTCACCGCAGGGTGAAATTCTGGGCTGCTGGTTAAGACGCTGATGCACGGCTGCGTTTCCACCAAAGTTTGTTCCGAGTTGCTGTCCAATGACCCCTGAGACTGGGCTCCCCAGAGGCTCGAGGTAGCAGTCCTTGGTCTCCTGTTGGCTGGACACCCGTGGAGGTTCCTTTGGACAGATCTGGGCCCTCTGTGGATCCTGCTGGTCCACAGGAACTCTGGAGCAGAACTGGGGCAGGCCCAGGCCACCCTTGGGCTGAGGTGTCTCCACTGGCATCTCTGGAGCCTCTCCTACCCTGAATTTGTGCTCTCCAGTGGCTATCAACTGGGGCCATGGATCCACGAGAGCCAGTGCTGTGGGCCCTGTGTAGTTGGGTGGGCGCTGGAGCCAGGTATCCCATGTAGAAGCTGTCCCCACCCGGGGCAAGCCCTGGGCTGGGGCTCCGAGCCGCCCGCAGCTGCTCTCAGCCACCACTGCTGAAGTCACGCTGTGGCAATGGATGCTGTCTGGTGGCCCTGCTTACACACGCAAGTGAAATTTCCTGTGGGGGTATCTGTAGGGTGATGCCCAAAAGCTGGTTGGGAGATGCTATTACCACATTTTCAATCTTCAGTTCTGGCGACACTGACCGCTGCGTCCATCTAAGCCGCCATCTTGCCCCCCCTCTAGAATGCATCTTAATAAACATCACTAGATTGTTCTGCAAACTATTCTTGCCAATTTTACCAGAAATGTTTTTGAACTTAGTAGATAGGTGTTTTGAAATGATCCCATAGTTAGAATATGTTCATGAGCAGCTGAAGTCTTTGATTCAAAATCTGATATTTTCATTTTACGTTACTGATTAAATAACCTAAACAGAACTAACTGTTCATTGCAGGGGTTCCTATTTTCATCATCAATTGATACAGAATTGGTTAGAGATCTGAGCACCTTGTATATCTGTGGAAGAAGTTCTCAAATTGGGCTTACTAGAATTTAACAGAGTTAAAACCTACTTATTCTGCAAAATGTGAATAAGATTATATATTAAACTTTGGGTTTTCTACATTATTTTAATATGCCTTATCTTTATATTATTTTTTAGAGTGAAATTGATCATGTTAAAGTGAAGTCCAGAGATGTTTAGTAACTTCTTCTAAGCTTAACATATATTCTAGGTAAAAGGAAAAAAAAAGATTATAATTCAGGAATTTGAGACTCTGCAGTGCAGTTTCTTCCCTACCTTCTAGGTCCTTAAGTACAAAGGAAGCAAAGAGGCTGGACAAGGTCCTATAAACAAAGCTGATATAGTGGAATCAGTAGTCGGAAGTAAGAAAGACAATAGGAGAAATAGTATAATAACATGAATCCATGAACCTAACGCAAATATTTTTTTTCTTTAGTTTTCTTTCTTTTTTTGTGTGTGTGTGATACTCGAAATTGAACCCAAGGTTTCCTTGTGCATGCTAGACAAGTGCTCTATCACTAATCTACATCCCCAGTTCCCAAAAGAAATTTTTTGAGCACTGGAGATGCAAGGCTGTTATGGACATCTAAAAGGGAACACTAGGGCAAGGGGTGTGGCTCAGCAGTAGAGTACTTGCCCAGCATGCCCGAGGCCCTGGGTTTCATCCCTAGCACTGGGAAAAAAAGAAGGAAGGAAGGCTGGAAGGAAGGAAGGAAGGAAGGAAGGAGGGAGGGAGGGAAGGAGAGAAGGAGGAAGGGAAGAGATATAGGGAGGGAGGAAGGAGAGAGAGAGAGAAAGAGAGAGATAAAAAAACTATAGATTACAAGATTGTGCACATGGGACTTCTTGGTGAGTCACCACGTCTTTACCCTGATGAAAAAAGAAAGCAAGTTCAGAAAGAAGCCCAGACATAGATATACCCTTCACAAAATACCATATACTATATATCAATATTATATAATGATAACATGCATGTGACTAGGAGGATGAAACAAAATGAGTTTCAGCTGGGACAAAAGCCTGACCACACCCCCAGCCCTTTACACAGTCCCAATTATCTATCTGGTAACCTGAGTAAAATTGAAAAATACTTAAGGTAGATGATAAATATTTCAAACATAATCCCTACAAGTTATTCTTTAGAAGTATTGAAAGTGCTTTTTCCCTTTCTCCCTTTCTCTCACTAGTCCCTTCTTTGACAATGATAATGATGATGATGATGATGACGACGATGACAATACAAAAGAAAAGAAAATGATAATATATAAAAGAAAATCAATTTTTTGAAATAAAATATTTTAAAAATATAAAGGAGAAATTTAAAATCAGTAGAAGTAGACACACGTTTAGTAAAATTAAAGAAAGTACAAACTACAAATCAATTAGATACCATGATAAAAAAAATCGTAAGGAAACTAACAGGAATAATGAAATAATCTAAGGATAAAAACACATTACTTACAATTTTAAACCTGCAATGTGATCAGTAACAAACAGAAGAATAAATGATCAACAGAGACAAAGAACAGATGAGAGGTCTATAAATGCAGTTATAATGCAAAAATACAAATGATGAAGTGAATAAGTAGGGAAATATTTATTCAATATGTTGATGCCTTATGATTGACACTTTATGAACAGATAGCAATCTTCTGTTTGTTGAAAAAAATAGAAATTTATAGATTATAAAAGACCTCACATTAAAATTTTAGAATGAGAATAAAAGAGAATAAAAAGTACTTTAAGCATAAACTGGTAAATCTTTACATTTCAGTAACCAAGAATAAAAAATCACTGAAAATATAAATGAAATGGAACATTAGACAAAACTGAAGAAAATATCATAAAGTTACAAAAACAGAAGGAAAAATAAGAATGCTTTTAGCATTTTCCACTGAAGCTGTAAGTTTCTTAAGACATTGGCAAAGTCAAAGGAGAGAAGAAACAGGTGTTTTATGACAGCAATAGTCAAAGATCATGACAAAGCTAGGTCGTGATTAGTCAAATCATTGTAAATGCAGATGTACATTGATAGAAAAAAATCAGACTATAAGGATCAATGAAATAAATTTGAATTTTAGTCCTGGAACAGCAAAAAATGAAACTATGATCAAATCACAAAGAACCACAGAATTTTAGACCTGGAAAAAAGTGATCAACAGACATTATTGACTACTGAAACCTATAAATCTAATTTATTCTAAATACATAGGAATAAAATAACAATATAAAATGAAAGCTTCATTAATCATAATTGAAATAGATCTTGCGAAAACATGTCAAAATGATTTGATCACAAACACAGGTCCTTCATAACATAACTCAAGCCATGATACAAATTAAAAAGTAATGAAGAAGCTGGGAGGCAGAAGCAAATAAACATGAACTACTTTTAAAAAGCATTCTTATCTCACAAGATTAATTCTTGACAGTTATAATAGAAGTCATATTTTAAATAGTATATGTTTTCTATTTTTGGAAAATTTTATGGAAATATTCTAAAACATATTTCATTTAGAAAAAGAATTCAAATTTGCATAGAAGCAAAAAGAAGCTTATGATTTCATCCAGGTGAATCAACACATCCTGAAAATTCTCTCAGTACAAATACATAACTATTTTTGGATAAAGTCCAACCTAAAGTATTTTAAATAACTACCTTAGCTTTAATACAAGAAATGAACATGTATTTATGGTAACACAAATACCCATTGTATACTCAACAACAGTCTTACTTATAATGAGCCAAAGCTGGAAACAACCCCAAATGTTTATCAACTGTGGGATAGGGAGATAGACTAGATAGTGACATGAGAAAAATTACTAAGGTAATAAAATTGTTATATATGTATATATAACAATTTACATATACATGGCAGTTATATAAATTTATGTTATATAAATATAATAATATATAAATATATTATATAAATATAATATATATTATATATAAATAACTTTTATATATGTTATATAAATATGATAATTTATATAGATATGGCAGTACTGTGTATTGGGATATATATACGGCAATACTGGGTGTTGAATGCAAGGGCTCTTTAACAATGAGCTATATGTCCCCTTTTTATTTATTTTTTAAAAATTTTGCAACAATCCATTAAGGCTAAGTTGCTAAGGCTGGCCTTGAGCTTGTGATCCCCCTGCCTCAGTTTCCAAAGTCCCTATGATGACAGGCTTGCTACCCCATGACTAGTTAATCTGAGAATCTTATGGTATACAAATACTAATTTAATAATTCTTGCTCAGTGATGTGATTCTAACATGTATCTAGGGTAAAATACAATAATAATAATGTCATGCTCTCCACAACAATTTTAAAACTTCTCCACAGAGATCTGTTTCCATCACTCTTCTCATTTGATAAGCTTGACTCCTATTTTCTCCTAGGATTCCATCAACTACACCATAACCAAATAAGCTACTTCATATATCTGAATCTTCACCGTGTAAATCCCTGTTCCTTTCTCTAGTATGTATTCTTTCAAATATGATTATCTATTTCTTTTTCTCTTGCCATTTTTTTTTTTTTTTTTTTGGCAAGAGAGGTACTAGGGATTGAACTCAGGGGCACTCAAGCACTGAGTCACATCCCCAGCTCTATTTTGTATTTTCTTAGTGCCTCGCTTTTGCTGAGGCTAGCTTTGAATTCGCAACCCTCCTGCTTTAGTCTCCAGAGTTGTTGGAATTACAGGCATGCACCACACACCCAGGTTCTCTCTTGCCTTTTGCTGTGAAAAAGTATGTAACTGATTATATTTGTTCTTTATTCCGTATTTAATCTCATCCTTTTCATATTGTGCCCATATTTTGACAACAAAACAAAAGCTGAAAAAATTATCTTACACTCACCCATTCAACTTGTGCTACGATCCTCTTTCGCTTGAAATGACATTGGAATTGATGTTCATTTTCTCCATATTTTTGCCAACTTTAAAGTTCAATAATTCTACCAAAATAATTATCCCTAGTCATCCTTTAAACTTCATGCTGCTAAGTTCAACGATCTTGTTTGGATTTTATCTTTGAATTCATATTGGTGAAAGATACTACACAAATAACTATTCCATCATAATAGCTTCCTTATCCTTGATTTATTTATTTATTTTTTTTTAGTACCAGGGATTGAACTCAGGGGTACTCAACCACTGAGCCACATCCCCAGCCCTATTTTGTGTTTTATGTAGAGACAGGGTCTCACTGAGTTGCTTAGCGCCTTGCTGAGGCTGGCTTTGAACTTGTGATTCTCCTGTCTCAGCCTCCCAAAGTGCTGGGATTACAAGCGTGAGCCACCATGCCCAGCTCTTTTCCTTGATTTTTAAGGCAGATAATTTATGTGTTCATATCTCTTTCTTTTTCTCTCTCTTCCTTCAGGCCTCATTATCACCATCCTCACATAAATGTTTACAATTTTAAAGGCATGCTGTAGGTCATTTCTCCTACTTCCTTTTTACTTACCCCTAATGAATGTTATCTGTGTCTTGGCTAGATGTTTATATAGTATGTTACCAAAAAAACCCAAAACCAACAACAAAACAAGACCTGATCCAGGGCAGTAGAAATATTACCAAGAGAGGGAATATTTAAAATAAAGCTGAAATAAATGAGAATTCTGAGATTGGGCAATAATGACCTAGGGGGATAAAAGGATTGCAAAGAAAATAAGCAAACGTGTGTGGTACCTGGTTGATATTGTTCCTATGGTGGTATAAATTTGAATTTGTCTTGGTTAGTTTAGTCCCATGAGTCTTAGCACCTCCAACCTGGGATGAGATTTTTGTTTAGTTTTTTGTTTTGTTTTGTTTTGTTTTGTTTTGTTTTTTGGTACCAGGGATTGAACTTAGGGGTACTCGACCACTGAGGCACATCCCCAGACCTATTTAGTGTTTTATTTAGACATAGGGTCTCCCTGAGTTGCTTAGTGCCTCACTGTTGCTGAGGCTGGCTTTGAACTCACGATTCTCCTGTCTCAGTCTCCCAAAGTGCTGGGATTACTAGTATGTTTAGTTTTTTGATGGTTTAATTAAAATATAAAATATTTCCACCATTAAATAAATTTCTACTTGGTGACATGTTCAGTGCCTAGTGCACATTAAATTTGAGTGTATGATTATATGATTGAAAATTAATTAATTAATGAAAGAAATGGACCTCTGGTCATTTTACTGTCATACATGAAGTCACATAGCAAACAAATATTAAACATAAAAATGACTCTCCTTATGTATTTCTTCTTTTTTATTAGTGAAAATTTTGTTAAGTTCACTTACTTATCTTTGTTAATGAAGTAAAAGTTACAAGTTGTTGTCATATTAAAAGTTTCTAAATAAAGTTATATTAATTTAGAGAAAGATAGATCCCCTTGACAAATTTCCATTCTTGCCTCTGCATTTAAACTTGGAGTACAAATGGTAAGTAATGTCTTAGAGTAGAACTTTCAAATGTGGCAGCTATAGTTCTTGCACAAGTTTTAAAATCTTATGTTTTCTTTGAACTAAAATAACAATGAATATTTGGTAGAAAAAAATCTTGTCTCTGAAACTATGACATAGCTTTAGTGTAGTGGCAGCATAATTACAATTTTTAATATAATGTGTTATGTGAAGAAATAGTTCATCTTATAAATAAACAGTGTATAACATATCTCTCACACACACAAGAACAAAAAAAAGTGTTATTTTTTAAAAAGATGATTCAAAATAATTTATAATTTTTTTAAATATCATTTTCATCTATTCTAAGTCAACCTAATTACATCTAATCTTACATAATGAATATGACACATTTTGAAAAGCCAATTTCTGTTGATACTCCATGAAACTTAGTACAAGATTGTTTAGTCATACATTTATTCAATAAGTATTTGTCCAGAGAGAGGGACTAGTTGTCTAATATTTAAATAATAATGTTGTTCCTTTTCCATGTAATTTACAAGTAGTATTAACTGATAGTAAAAAACAGAGTATACTATGTATGTATAGTTTTTACCTTGGATCAGTTATCATATATTTTAATGAATAAGAATAATACCAATATCATGACTAAAATTAGATAATCATCTTAAAACTTTATTGAGATTTGATTTCCTATATTCTTGACATTTTTTTTCCTAGACAGAGTAATTTCAATAAGGTCTGTATAGCATTAATGAAGCAATGTCCCATAGCATGTTTTTAAATCAGTTTATATACATGCCTCCTTATCTATTTTGATTAGTCAGTATCAAGAGTAAATATACCAAACTGACCAATAGAAAAGTATACCTCAAGAAAGCCAGAGAAAGGAGTTTAGGGCCACTGAGTCCATATCTCTCCATCTTTGGTAAACAAAGTTTTCTAGTCTGCAACTGAAATATCTTGGAATTTCAAGACAGCTAGTCAGGCACTGTTCAAAAGCATTTAATTATTGTTTTAATTTGTAATTCAAAGGAGATAAGAAATAATATCTTGGCCAACTTCAACATTCTTGTAAGTCAGCCTCCTCATTAAAAGTTTTAGACTCAAAGGCCTCATGCAAACCTTGTTAATTTAATGCTGGTTATGAAACATTATTTCCTCTTCAAGGAAGTCATCTGGGAAATAGATAGCTTTGTTAATCTTGGCTCTACCTCATCTTCATTTCTCTGAGAGTGTATTAAATAGCTTTTCCAGAGCTTGAAAAGCAAGAAAACAAACTAATCTGCATCCTTCAGGTCCCTCTCCTCACACAAACATTTGATACAGATATAAATGACTCAGTGCTGAGAAAAGGGTTCAAGTGTTGAAAATGTCTTTTCAGATTGTTATCAATATAAAATAAAAAGCTAGCTCTCTACAAATACATTGACTTAAAAATTATAAGGATCAAAGTTAATACAATATGTATATATATACACCCACACATATATGCACACATATACACACACATATATGGATATGCACACACACAAATACAGACTATATGTATGGAGGCATGAGTTGAGGTTATTGTCTTTATTGTATAGTGCTAATGTTCTCAAAGCTTCATTACTCCTCTTTTTTTTTAATGGTACTAGCAGGATTGAACCCAGAGGAGCTTAACAACTGAGCCACAGCCACAGCCCCCTTTTTAAAATTTTCTAATTTTGAGACAG
This sequence comes from Geosciurus inauris, assembly GCA_004024805.1. Lineage (NCBI taxonomy): Eukaryota > Metazoa > Chordata > Mammalia > Rodentia > Sciuridae > Geosciurus > Geosciurus inauris. Next base: position 23,017 of record PVHX01021707.1, read on the forward strand.
GGTCTTGCTAAGTTGCTTGAGGCCTTGCTAAGTTGCTGAGGCTGGCTTTGAACTTGAGATCCTCCTGCCTCAGCCTCCCAAGCCACTGAGATTACATGCATGGGTCACTGCACTCACCTTCATTACTCCTCTTTATAGAATAAATCAGAAAATTATGAAATACTTATTAAATATCAGATGCCATACACACACTTAATAAAGTGCTTGTATCATTTGAGAATTTTAACACTCATCCTTTTTTACTCCCTTCCCTCTAAGTCAAATAGAGATCCTCAAACTTTTACCATGCAGTACAAGCTTTGTAACTTGGCCTCCCATGATACCATTGACATTTATTCCCCATAGAAATCTGACCTTCCTTGCATGCATTTGTAACTCTCTTATTAACTTGATTAATTCTTATTTAAAATCAATCAATCTCAAATGATATTTGTAGAAACACTTATTCTAGAGTTTAAGCATACTAAAAGGAATAAAACACATCCCTATACCTCTGAGGCACAATGTTTTGAAAAGGTAATACATATGTAGACAAATAAATTTAAGAGATGATGTGTTCCCTAATACTGAAGGGCATTCCAAAGTGAGCTGTGAGGATGAATATGACTTCTGCAAGTGCATGAGTTGGGTGAGCCTTCATAGAGGTGAAACAGCATGGTGTATCTTTCAAACATCCTAGTGCTTAGTTAGCTTGGAATTTGATGGAGAAGGAGAAGCTGATGTGGAAAGGTGCGTAGGAGTTGGGTCTGAATGCCTTGTAGGCTTTCAAAGGAATTTCAGCTTGTGCAAACCTGAATTGCCTCACCTGTTGTTCTGCAACGCTCCTCTGGACTAATGGAACATCCATCAGTCTCTTCATTCAGAACAGAAATCTGAGAAAGATGCAAGATCCCTGTCTTTCCCACATCCTGACATTCAGGAGAGACCTATCTTGCATATACCTCTAACCACACTCTCTCTGCCTCCAACATCATTGACTTCACCTGAGATCTCATCATGTCTTTCCTGGATTGTTGCCACAGCCCAGTAAAAGCACTGAAAATTCTTAGATGCTTAGGTGTGTTGTGTCTGCCTGGAATTCCACTTCACCATCCATTCACCATGATGTTCCATCAGTGTTCCCTTCACAAAACAAAGTTTTAGCACATTGCTGGCCTCCTGAATGGCACTTATAACTCAGCCTACACGGTAAATGCCTTTTTAAAAATCATTTCTAATGCATTGTCACTTCCTGGTGATCAGATGTGATTAGTCATCATTGTGTTCTCAAGAGCAACTATAATGTGACATGGCTGATAGCAAGATTTAATAATCATCTGTTAGATGAATACATAAGTAAACATTCTTGAGTTTTATTAATGGTTCCAAATAGTTTGTCTTAAAAAAATACTAAACTAAAAAAGGACTTACATTAGTTTTCACTGTTCTCTTCTTCCCAAACTCATACATCAATTTCAATCTTTACTTTTTTCACATTTTTTTCTCCAAAGCAAAAAATTTAAAAGTTAATCATATTCCTTGTGCCTTATTTGCTTGCTATTTAGTCTGCATAAATACCAACTTTTTGAATAATTAAGTGCACTCTCTTGGGATCCTTTCATAATTATATTAATTATTCCACACCACATATGGCATACAGTTGTTCTTGCAATCAGGGAAACATTATAAATTATTAGTTGATGCTGAATATATATAATAACATGTATATATATAGAACTTTTTCTGTTACACTTTTCATAATCCTATATTTAAATTATTCATTAAAATTTTATATAATAATCATTCCACATATATGTGACTGATATCAAAGAAGTTTGTAGGATGCTGCTGATAACAAAAGTAATTTTTAAATACACATTATTCTAGGTGTTTAACCTCATTCAGGAAGAAAAATGCATCAGTTAAAAACTAAAGATTTTATACAAATCATACAGTAATATAATGACCAAGACAAAGAATGGGGAACACACAAGAGGTTATTTGGAAGAAGAGATTAAAATGGAATGATCAGTCATCTCTTTTGTATTTAACAGGGAAAGATTAACCTTTCATGTGATTGTGTGTCAAAAATTTGAAATATATAGAAAACACACGTGCTTTCTAGTGTGTTCACACATAGTCTTCAGGGTGTCATATGTGCACACGTGTATATACACAAATACTGAAGAAATCACTGGATCAGGAAAACAACTTTGGCTTTAGGTGGGGCAAAATACTCCTAATAAATGTTAAGCTATTTATACATTGTTGTTCTTCCTTTCTGCTCTAGGACATGAGCACTATCAAGTACAATTGTGAAGGAAGCAATAATGGTATATCTTTAACATTTCCAATTTCATTTTCCTCTTTCCTGACCTCAAGGAAAATGATATTTTCCATATTCTTTCATTGTGAGCATGGCCATGTATATAGTTCTGGACAAATAAATGCATGTGGAAATAACATGTTTCAAGCTCCTGCACAATTTTTCCAATATCCTCCTATATCAAACAACTAAACATGCTGTGTATTGAGATGGTTGAGACTCAGACACAAGTTCCACTCATCTTTGGTAACTGTATGAAGACAACTATCCCAGAAAGTGATCTACCTACAACACATTTTATGAGAGTAAGAACCAAACTTTTATTGCTTAAATCCTTAAGAATTGAGGTTCTCTGTCTTTCTGCTTCTCTCTCTCCCCTACTGTTGCACATTTCCTAACCCAATACACCTCATTTCTCTCATATTTTTTATTATAAATCTATTCTGTTAGTACAATTTGCATATTTTCTTGCTAGCAGTCTCTTCACTAAAAATGAGTCTTTGGCAGTGTAGCGACTTATAATTTGAAACCGAAAAATTTTGTCTAAACTGCAAAGTTAGTTTCGCTTTGGTATTAATACTCTTGGGTTGTTTTTTTCTGCACACAACAGGCACATTCCTTATGAAGGTACATTTTTAAACTCCTATTCTAATTTAAATGTAAGTGAGAAATCATTTTGTGCATATCCCTCCTTCCCCAGCTTCTACCTACTCAGCAGCACTGAAAATAACTGTGGGCTTGACTTACAGGTTACTATGCAGGTAAATTTAAGAACTAAGAGACCAACTAATTTGGGTATTTTTGGTTTTGGTTTTGGTTTTTTTAGTTCAGATTTACTGGTAAAGTATGTAGCTCCTGTGCTGTCAGGTTGGTCAAAAGTATATTTGTTGTTGGATTAAATTTAAGTATATTTATTTTAATTTTAACCAGAACTAGTGCGTCTTCAAACAGAAACAACAGTGTACATCTAATAGGACACTTAGAGACCCAAGCATGAAACTTTTTATTAGCAAGCCCACAGAATCAAATTCTCAATTTAAAAAAAAAAATTCATTTTCCAACCTTCCTAGCTTAGAAATGCAGGTTGGTATAAAATTGTGACTTCACTCTCATTTTATTGTCACACTCTGCTTCCCACCTCCAGCAAAGGAAATGTCAGAATGTTTCTTCAAACTGGAGGCAACAACTAAATGCAATGAAACAGAATTTTTGGCTAAGACAAGGCAAGATTTGCATCAGGAAATCTGAAGAACCTAATTTGGGGATTTTTTAACAATAATTTTATGCAATGTATATTTCATTCTCCAGGGGATATTTTTGTGTGAATTTGTTTGCACACATTAGCAGAATAAATAACTTAATATTTGTACCTTATATGTGGACATTCAAGTGTTAGCTTCCAAGAAAGTATACTACCTGTCACAGTTTTGAGTCATGAAGGAGCAAGGGACATGTGGTACAAACACACCGGCCTTTTGTTATGTTGTGCCTCTGACAGGATCAATCTGGGAACATCGTGAAGTATGACTTTCTTGATGGATAATGAAATTGTTCAAATGATTCTTTTTTCGGTTTTAAAAAGAATGTTTCCTGAATACCACAATGCAAAGGGCATTGAACAAAATTCTGATGGCACACAGAAATAAGGCATGTTCTCTGCCTTTGAGGGGCTTATAGTCTATGTAGGATAGTAAGAAATACATGTCCTTCCAGAGAGACAGAGATGCAAGGTTTTCTATTGCTGGGAAAGTGCAAATTGATGTGTTACAAGAAAACTTTTTAGTGAATTTGGGGCTTGGAGACTTCAAAAATAGAGGACGTTGATAAGTGGAAAGTTTGAAAGAGAGTCACACTCAGAGGGTGTGAACTGAAATGTGTTAGAAGAAGGGAATGGGCAGTCAGATTTAGAGGCAGCCACCTGACACCCATGGAGTGCAAAAGGCCACAGTGGTGGGTTTTATGAACAAAAAGTAGTCCTTATAGCAGGAATAGAGGAATCCAAGAACTAAGAGACCTACCAGAAAGCAGGGAGCTGAGCAACAGGAGGTCTGCCAATGCTTGTGCAGTTTCCTTGTTTTTGCACATACGTGTAAAGGAAAGAAGGAGAGACATGAAGAAACGGGATCAAGAAGAAACTTAAAACTATTTCTTCAGATTATTAAAAAGTAATTATCCATACTAGCATAGTAGCATAACTAGTATACCTTTCTTGTTGTTTTTGAAGACATAATACATTTGCAATACAAATAGGCTTCAATGTAAAAATTGAAGATAGAAAAAAATGCTAAAGGATAATATAAAATTTCTTCAAATTCCTTCAGATGCTGTCATTGTTAGCTTTAGATGAGCCTCATTCAAGGCAAGGCTTTATTCTCTCTTACCTTGGAAAAATTTAATGAGAAAAAAACTAATTTCATATGAATTGCATCATGCTATAAATGATACTTTCGGTGAAATAGAAGTTTGACTCAATGAGTTAATATAATTTAAATAAGCTTTTTCATGTAAAAATCTGTGAAACTAATAAACATTATTGAACCTCTTTAATCTTTAATAAATTTACACTGATTTTTTGCTGACTGTTTCAACTTTAGAGAATATTTGATCTCTGCTTAAAATGAGTAGATAAGTAGACCCTTCTGTTTCCCTCTGTTCTTCCCCACCTGCCAATTTTTGTAACTTACATTATTATTTATATATTGTCAAAGTTTATAAAATTCATATTGTTTTACAACCTTCATTTCCAGAGGTGCTTGGTATTAATCCTATTTTTAAATGGATTCAGTGTTCTCAGCCAGCATTTTTATGACAGGTTTTCCATTGCAGATTTTATTTTGTTTTGCTTCATCACTTAGCTGACTAGAGTTATTTATCAAGTTTGCTTTTTTTCCCCTTCAAAAATGGCCCATAAATACTATTTTCCAAGAGCTTCTACATGCCTGAAAACATTCTCATTTTGTATTGTTTTGTCCTATTTTATTGTACTTGAAGGACAATTTGGTTATGGGTAAAATCTTGGCTCAGGTTTTTATTTTCTCCTAGAATTCTGTAGCTGTAGCACTTTTTTATTATTTTTTTCTTTCTTTCTTTCTCTTTTTTTTGGGCATTTAATGTTGTATAGAAATCTAAAATGAAACTGAATTTTTAAATGTTTCACAATAGCTTGGGGTTTTTTTGTTTTGTTTTGTTTTGTTTTGTTTTTTGGTTTTTGGTTTTTTGTATGTTCCATTCTCATTATTTTTTTTTAATTTTTATTTTTTCTCAAAAATTGCATTTTAATACATGTTATCAAACATAACAGAAAAAAAAACAAATTTTCAGAAGCTGTACACACTGTTCACTGAAAATATTTGTTGAGGCAAATAGAAAAAATTGTTACAATCATAACTTTTCTAACTTTGCACAAAATTATAAGCAGATTACATTCTTCATATTAAACACCTTTATACGCACTTTCAATGAACAGTATATATATATATATATAATTATATATATTTTTTATCAACCGTCTTTAGTATACCCATTCCCCTTTCCTGCCCCCCGCCTCTCCCATGTCACGTCCAGTGTTTCTCTATTTCTCTTATGTTTCCCATTCCCACCTCCCTTATTCATCAGCATCCACTAATCAGAGAGACCACTCGGCGTTTGGTTTTTTGGGATTGGCTTACTTCACTTAGCATAATGCTTTCCAGTTCCATCCATTTGCCTGCAAATGCCATAATTTTATTCTCTTTTATTGCTGAATAATATTCCATTGTGTATATGTACCACAGTTTCTTTATCCATTCATCTATTGAAGGACATCTGGGTTGCTTCCACAGTTTTGCAATTGTGAAT
>PVHX01021708.1:0-29159 GCA_004024805.1 Geosciurus inauris
AAAAAAAAAAAAAACAAAACTTTGACACCAATTAGAGAACTGCATCATTCATATGGACAGGTAAATACTGTTCCTTTGGGATAGACACCACCTACCCACATATTGAGCACTGGGTGCTAGTCCCAAGATGGGTCCCAATCATCCACATTCTCCTGCTTCTTACCCCAGTGTAACTTCTTACCCCAGTGTAGGATATATCATATCAGGCTGTATGGCCAATTAAATAAAGCAGACATAACTGTGATGTCATTCTAGCTTCTGTCTTTGCTACATTGCATGTGTGGTCTCTCTTTTGGATCACTTGCTCTGGAGGAATCCATGTTGTGAGCATCTGTACAGAGAAGCCTATGTGATGAGGACAGGAAGCCCTCTGCCAAAGGCCACATGAATGAGCTGGAAATTAAAAGCTTCAGGTAACTGCAGCCCTATATGACAGTGTGACTTTAACTCCATGAGCCTGAGCCAGAGCTACTTGGCTAATGTGCTCCTGGACTCTTGACTCTCAGAAACTATGTGAAATAGTGTTTGTCATTTTAACTTGCTAAGTTTTATGGTCATTTTCAAATGTAGTAACAAATAACTACTTCAAACACCTTTCACAGAAACTGGCAAGTTGTTACATCCTAAAGCAGAAAATTAAAAGTCATAAGCTCTATTTGACCTTACATTTTTCTAAAATTTTGCACTATATCCTCTTTGATCACGTGTCCATTTATGTGAGGGGAGTTTCTTAATGAAGTCTTAACTACAAATGCCAGTCCACACTGATCTCTTCATTTTAAATCCATTCAACTGAACGAGCAAGTACTCATTTTGTGTTTATTCCATGTGTAGTAATATGCAGATATAACTTAAGTAACTACTAATTCTTGTGTTGTTCATTACTGTATTTAAGGTTTATTAACAGATGTTTTGATATACCTGAACTATAAGTTCATTAAGAAGTAGCAATTAGCAAGGGAATATAAACACACAACATAGGGGAAAGAGAAATCACACATGAATTTTGGAAATCAGGAATGATTTCACTAAGGAGGTGCATAAAGGAAGAGTAGTATTTGGAGAGGTAGGCAGAGATAGAGACAGAAAGGGAATAAAATGAAGTCCATTCATAATAAAGCAAAGGAGTAGGAAGAGGAGGACATAGAAGAAATCCGCTTGTGTTGAAGGCTGAGTATGTCACAGGAACATACAACTTTATGTGTTGGATTAATCCTATGACAATAAGAAAGGTTAAATATTATATCCTCATTTTAAAAATGAGGAAAGTATACTCCACTGACCATTCTGGTACCCAATGTCAATATCAGGTCTGTCTAACTCCATAGCCCATGTTCTTTTCAGTAAGTCAGACTCTGAATTGCTCAGTTTGATCAAAATCAGGGGCCACATAAGTCTCTCTCCTAACTTAACCTCCGACATTGAAGAATGAAAACAGCTATAGGCAACGCATGAAGGAATGAGTATGGATGGGTTCCAATGGGTTTTTGTTATTTACAAAAACAGGTGTCTGGCTAGATTTGGCCCATGGGTCATAGTTTGCAGATTCCTAATCTAAATCAAGGTTATAAGAAAAAAGGTTACTGAGAGAGAAAGCCAGAAAAGCAGTTGGGAGTTGTAAGGGAACATTTATTTTTATAAATATCAGGGATCCTCTGAAGACAGTGGAGCAGGTGGGAACTAAACTGGACTTAGGGGAGATTAATGTGAAAAGTGTTACACAAGCAATACCGGAGGGAAGAAAATGTAGGTTTAGAAAATAGAATAGTTTATTTAAGCTGATGGCTTTTCTAGATCTAATATGCTTGATTTCTCACCAACAAACATACACCATTACCTAAATTTGTACCCAAGTTCTCACCTTCCTGTTAATGTACCTTTCCTGTTAACAAAGACTGCTCTGTATGCCAGCCTCTCCTGTCTTCCAAGAGCTTTGCATCTTGTCTCCTAGGGCTACGAAGCTCTCCTGACTACAGGTATACAAATGTGTTCCAATATTTCCCGTTGACCCCACAGTTCCCTCTAGCTGCCAGCCAAGTTTTCTGGACTCTCATGACCAAATAGGCAAAATAATGATCTGCACAGCCTATCTCCTCTTCACTTTCTCATTCCCTATTCATGCTTTAATACTTATCACTCTGGCTTCTGTGATCTTTCCCTGGAACTGCTCTTTGTTAAGGTCACCAGTAATCTCCAAGATACCAAATGCACTGATTTGAGCACATCTTTTCCCTTAATCTTTGAGCATAACTTTGCATTCATGCCACTATTCTTTCCTAATTTCCCTCCTCCTCCCTTACTGACTGATGAGACTGAGAAAGGTAAATGTTCTTAGGGCTGTATCCTGGTCCCTCTTCTCTTTTGACTCTACTCCTAATAATTGATTTCACCAACTCCATGGATTTTAAATACCATTTCTCTACTGATGGTTTCCAAATTTTATCACTAGTTCAGAGCTCTTTTCTGAATTTTAGGCTTGTATTTTTTAACTGTCTGCTTAATATTTTCACTTGCATGTCTCACGGATATCTTCGGCTCAATTCTTAAATTGCTTCCTCAAACTTGTCCATCATCCTATTGCTTAGAAATGACCCTTGATTCCTCCTTTTATTTCACCCCTATGTGTAAATTGTTAATAAGATAAGCAAGTCTAGAGCCGGGTGCGGTGGTGCACGTCTGTAATCCCAGCACTTTGGGAAGTTGAGACAAGAGAATCGCGAGTTCAAAGCCAGCCTCAGCAACGGTGAGGTGCTAAGCAACTCAGTGAGACCTTGTCTGTATATAAAACATAAAATAGGGCTGAGGATATGGCTCAGTGGTTGAATATCCCTGAGTTCAATCCCTAGTACCAAAAAAAAAGATAAGTCTAGTTGATTATATGTCTGAAACATATTTCAAATCATCTCCACTGCAAAGACTTTGGTCCATACATTGCTATCTCTTACAAAAAAAGGCTGATAAGTATTCTTCCTACTTCTTCTAATCTGGCTTCCCTAGAATCCACATGGAGGTAGAAATGAGCATCTTAAAACATAAATTGGGTTGGAACATATCAGTCTACTCTTTAAAACCCACTAATCACTTTTTATTGTATTTAAAACCATTCAAGCTAGACACGGTGGTGCACATCTATAATCCCAGCTACTAAGGAGGTTGAGGCAGTAGGATCAAAGTTTGAGGCCAGCCTCTGAAACTAAGAGACCCTGCCTCAAAATAAAAAATAAAAAAGGCTGGGGATGTAACTCAGCAGTGAAGTGTCCCTGGGTTCTATCCCTAGTGACAACAGAGAAAACCATTCAAATTGAAAAGGCTCTTTCTGGTCTATAAACTGAGGAATAATTTTTCATTGTCTTTTCTTCAACATCATCCTGCTCTGTCTTTCCCCTCACTCTATAGCCCTAATGATTCTTTCCTTTGCTTTGCTTCTTATTTTCTCTTCCAGGAATGCACACACTGTCAATTTATGTAACTATCTCTTATCCTTTATGTTTCAGCATGAATAGCACCTTCTCAGCAAGACCTACACTGATCCATTTTCTTCCCTTATAAAGACAAAAGTCTGCAGCAAATGATTTAGGACAAGTCACACTTACAAGCTATTTATTATCAAGAGAGTTTTATCAGTCACAAAAAGATAAGGAATTTTTTTCCTTTTGATCTAGGTACAAAATTTTGTATATATTCACATTTAAATCTCTTGAAGTGGGAAATGACTTTCCCCAAACCACATACTTTTCTTCCATGTACACAGTGCTTGTTAATATCTACTACACTTTCCATGTCCAAGACTGAAAAGTATCATTTGACATTGATTCTTTTTTTTGTTTTTTGTTTTGGTACTGGGATTGAACCCAGAGGCACTTAACCACTGAGCCACATCCCCAGCCTTTTTTTGGTATTTTATTTAGAGAGAGAGTCTCAGTTAGTTGCTTAGCACCTTGCTAGGTTATTGAAGCTAGTTTTGAACTCGTGATCTGCCTGCCTCAGCCTCCCAAGCTCCTGGGATTACAGGTGTATGCCACTGTGCCAGCCTTGACACTGATTCTTATTTCAAAAACAATGATACAGGAGTTGCAGTTGCAGCTCAGTGGTAGAGCGCTTGCCTAGCATACAAGGTACTGGGTTCAATCCTCAGCACCACATAAAAATAAAAAAATAAAATAAAGGCATTGTGTCCATCCACAACTTAAAAAAGCATACAAAAGTTATGGGTCAGGTGAAGGAAATCAGCTCATTATCAATGTCTTGCCTAGGTGCTGGATCTCAAACAATAAAAATTATGTGCCATGGTTCTTAATTCCTGATGCTCAGGTTTATTTTCTTTCTCTTTTCTTTTTTGGTATTGAGGCCTGAACCCAGGGGTACTTTATCACTGAGCTACATACCCCGGTCCTTTTTAGTTTTTGAGATAGGGTCTCTCTAAGTTGGTTAGGGCCTTGCTAAGTTGCTGAGTCTGGCCTCAAACCTGTGATCCCCTGCTTCAGCTTCCCAAGTCACAGAAAAGGGGCCTGCACCACCAAGCCTAGCCAGGTTTATCTTCTTAATTTCAAATCTACTTCTTCCTCTGATCTCCTGGTCCTGCCCCTATCATCCAAGCACACACCCTCTAATACCATAACACACTCCTAAGATACCATGTCTGTGAACACAATTATGTGGAAGAGTTGTATAACAGTGAAAGAGTTGGGATTACAATTTAAAGGATGAAATCTATATCTAATAGGCACTAAGACTGAAGTGTTAACAATAATCATAAGTATATTTATTAAGGGGTTTCTAGAGGAGCTGAGCTTAATGCTAAGTATTTTACATGCCTAATATCACTTAATCATCAAAATCATTCTCTGAAGTAGGCATCATTAAATCTATTTAAATAATAAGGAAACTGAGGTTTAAATTTAGTCACAGTTAGTAAATGTCAGAGCTAGCATGCAACCCCAGATCAATTTTAACTCCATATCCCATGCTTTTAACCACTATGCACCACTGCCTAAGTATAGAACTTGACATAGATCTAGAAGACCTACATTCAAATCCTGTCCACTTCATATATAAACTGAGTGACTGTGGGTAGGTCACTTGATTTCTTCAGGTCTAGCTTTTCTCATTTGTAAAATAAAGAATATAATTCCCACTTATTTCATGGAGTTGCTTCAGGTTTTATAGAAGGTAATACAAAGATGGTATGTATATTATCCATTACTCCATAAAGACATACTGCTATGATTACAAGATTCACTGATGGTATTCCTGGGTTTGAGTTAAAGTGGGTGATGTCAGGAGCTAACTAGAGACAAAACAATTTCATTAACTGGAGAAAACATCTGAAGATAAAACATGAGAGCCAAAGGAGTAAAAGGCACATTTCTCCTAAGAGCAGGCAGAGTGACAAATATTACCTGAATCCAGTGGTTCCATGAAGTCAGAGGTGGATTTCTCTGAGAGGTAATTTGCAGGCAAACCAAAAGGGATTGAAGAGGAGGAAAAATAAGGTACGGAGGCAGTCTCCTCTAACGGAGGTAGTGTTCGAACCATGTGAATAGAATCTGGGGATTTCTCCTTTAAAATAAGCAGGTTAAATAACTGTAAAATGATGTTATATATAACACTGGCATAAAGTTCCTTGTGGTTACTAAAAATATTTAAGAGGAAGAGCTCAAAGTTGACAACATGCCATAACATTCACTTCTTAATAATCCCTGAGAGATCAAAAACGTTTTGTTCTGTTGTCTCTGTATCTTGGTTGCTCTAAATTGTCAATCTGAAAGCCCGTTTTTCACATTTTGGGGAAAAAGTGTGTGTGTTCTCTGTGTTCTCTTAAAGAAACAAAAAAATTGCTCATGAGATATAAATAATTACAAAACAGATGGAATATTTCTCAACCTTTCCATACACACTTTTCATAATAAAAAGTCAGGCTTAATTTTTACTTCAAAAGGAAAGCGTTTAAAAACTTAAAGTAATTATAAAAGAGAAATGTCTCCTTTAAATATTTGGAATTTTCATTTTTTTTAAAAAAGTGTGTCACTGAAACAGTAATTTTAAAGCACATGAGAAACACTAAATTTAATTGAGAGAAAATATTCCTTTTCTCCAGCTGAAGTCCTTTGTTTTTCATGTTTCATAGTTTAGAGTATATAACCTTCCACTGCATGAGGTCTAACTAAAAGATAAAAGAATGTAGCATTAGGCAAGATGATTAAGTCCTAGAGATTTTCTGTACAACATAGCACTGTGCCTATGTTAATAACATTGTATTATACACTTAAAAATCTGTTATATGGGTAGATCTCATGTTAGGTGTTCTTACTACAAAAATAGAAAAAAAGCATGTGACAAGTTAAAGTAGAAGATGAATCATATGAGTTTAAAAAAAAACAATGTAGTAGGCTGGGGTCAGTGGTGGAGCACTTGCCTCCATGTGAGGCACTGGATTTGATCCTTGGCACCGCATAAAAATAAATAAATAGGGGCTGGGATTGTGGCGCAGTGGTAGCGTGCTCGCCTAGCACACGTGAGGCACTGGGTTTGATCCTCAGCACCACATAAAAACAAAGATATTCTGTCCAACTAAAACTAAAAAATAAATAAATAAATATTCAAAAATAAATAAAATAAATAAATAAAGGGTACTGTGTCCATCTACAACTAAAAAATTTAAAAAAAAAACAATGTAGCATACACTCTGAGGTAATAATAAAGGCCTGTAAAAGGATGCTTTGTATATTATCACTGTCTACAAGCAAAGTTTATCCATGATAATTTGAATTTTCTAATTTGTGTCTTTAATGGATTAACTCTGAACTCACTTTAAAAGTCCAAAATCTTCAGCTCTAATCACTTTATTAGCAATTTTATCTGAGAGGAGCCTTTGATTTATAAAGAAAATATATTTTTTCTTCATGTTTTCTTCCCAGTGCTATATAATACTATTATATAGAATAGGCCGCAACTATACCCGCTCTCTTCTCCGCAGACGTGCTGATAAAGTTCCATGTAATAAATTTCCTGAGGTCAGATCGCCCAAGGGCAGAGAAGTAGCTGCAGATAAGGAAGAATCATTTGTTTCATTAGATTCGATTTCTCCTGATTCATTGAGCCGTGGAGTGGCAAAAACTAGCATGTGACATCCACCACAGGCAACCTGCAAGCATAAATCCACAGAAAAATTAATCAACATTGGATTCAAACACAAATGTGTTTTTTAACAACTGTCAGATCAGCTAACATAAATTTACTTAGTGGTACACAATAGACTTCCTAAACTGACTGACTCACTGATTCTCTTTCAATCTCTCTTTTCCCATTTTTCCTTTAGATATATATGTGTAAGTGTGCATGTATACAACACATGTATGAATTATATCTATGTGAATTAAACACTACAATTGAAAATTAGAATAAGTTTAATTCACAATGTTACTTTTGATTTAATATAATATAGAGGAAAAAAGTACTTGTCACATTACATGTTTCGTTACAAGTTAGAAGGTGGTGTATTTTCAACTGGGAGCAATATTAAAAATTTTAAAAAGTTGTTCAGAGAAGTTCTACTGGAAAAATAATGAACCAAGAATAAACAGTCTCCTGAGATAATTATGTATCCAAACCTTTTTCTTTACATGAATATTTTCTACATTTAAAGCTTAAAAGTCCTTAGAGAAAAACACAAGAATTCACGATGATGGAACAATGAAAAAGAATTTTGAGATATCAATGGCTTCTAAAAAAATGCCAAAATAATCCAATAGTATTTTTTTGGAGAGGTAGGATACTGAGGATTGAACCCAGAGGCACTTTACCACTGAGTTATACCCCCAGCCTTTTTTATTTTTTATTTTGAGACAGGGTCTCACTAAATTGCTCAGGCTGACCTCGAACTTGTGATCCTCTCACCTCAGCCTCCTGAGTCACTGGGACTACAGAGGTGCACTCCTGTACCTAGCCCTAGCCATTTTATATATAGTGTTTTGCCTACACCTTTGTTTTATAATTTTTTCAAATTTAAAATTCATTGACATCTTTATTTATCACTATTTGAAATGATAATTCCTATAAGATTATAGACCTAATGAATGAGGATTTGGTTATTTTCTTCATCACCGAATACTCCGTATTCCTAATACTTAATCCAGTATCTTACACATAGCAGGCTTTCATTGAATGGTTGTCAAATAAACAAATGGAACTGCTCCATAGTATGAGACAATGCATCTTTGGAGAAGTAAAATTATTGTCAAGTAAACAGAATTTTCACAAGTCTATATAGATCTTAACGAGCAAAAGTATTAGAAACAGTCGAGATACAATGTGATGGTGATGTGAAACTAAAATAATGCATTCTTATCCAAATATTTAGTCAATAAAACATTTTAAAACCTCTTCATTTATTATCATATTTCCACTTATACAGGACTTGAGAGTCTTAGTAACATTTAATTGCACAAATATTTATGGAGTACTACTGTGTTTCAAGAGAAATATGAAAAACAGGAGAAGACTTAAGATTTCAACAAAAAGGAAAATGTTAAAGGAGGAAAATTAGGAAAGGGACATATTTTCAGAGTAGCACATAATGTATGAAATCTGGCTTTCAGAAAACTAGTTGTATTGAGTGGATATATCCATGATAGTCTCTAATATAAATATAAAAGTACTGTCTATGAAAGACTCGATTACAGGAATATAAGAATATGAGGAGAGTGTGGTAACCTTACCAAATGAACTGTAAATCTCAAAAAATTAGAGCACAAAGTTGGAAAGAATTGATTGGTAAAATTCTCCAGTCCAAGTCCTAATTTTCCATGTCGGCCATCTCCAAAAGTATACATAAGGCCTACATCTAAAATGCAAAATAAATAAATAAATAAATAAATAAATAAGGAGAATTATATAAGCATTACTTGTATGCATCTATTTATAATCAGATGGATATATTAATTCCCACTGCAGTTACAATTTTCCCATCAAAGTCTGCAATGAATATACTCTGGTCCATTGATCTTTCCACACACTCTGATTTCTGTGGTCCTATACATAACAATACGCAGTAGATATTCTGAGAACAAATCACTAAACCCTGGTGGTTGATGAAGCTGAAGCCTTGAGGTGCATGAATCTATATGGAGCCACAGCAATATAGCATGAGATCTTGTGATATACATCATATTCTCAAGGAGAAAGAGATGCTTGTATTCTGACCTCCTATGCTGATATAACCTATTTCATTTTTTCCTCAGATCACTGATAGATCAGTTTCTCAACCTCAGCACTACTGGCAGTTAGGCTGAATTATTCTTAGTTGTGAGAGTCTGTCCCGTGCATTGTAGGATGTTTAGCAACATTCCTGGCCTCTACCCCACTACATGCCAGTAAAACAACTCTCTTCTGCAGCTGTGACAATAAAAAATTTCTCCAGACATCAGTCTCTTGGGGGAACAAGATTGTCACTGGTAGAGAACTACTGACTTAGATCAATCCAACCCCTCTCTTTTCTTAATTAGATTCCTGGGCTGTATAATGCTGCCTAAGGAACTACCCTAAGCCAACCAATGATTCTGACTAGTCACTGTACCAATAACTGGGTCTCATCTATAGCTGGGCTGATAAGTGATTTTGTTACCTCTCTCCAGTTAACATTTTTGCCTGCTACCATAACAGATACTCTGAACCTCAGCTCCTCTTCTCAGGCTTTTCCTTCATATACTGCCTCTCAAGTGAGGTGAGTGCCATGGAAACAGAATTAATGAGTGCCATTATGTGTGCAGGGAGGGATTTCCCTATAGTTTGAGGATTAGGGAAGGTGTTCAAACTGAAACCTAAAGGATGATTACTAGGGTTTAGTCGGAAGAAGATAGTAATGAAGAATTCTCCAGGTGGAGTTAGCAGTAAGTGGAAACACCTGAATCAAGAGAAATCAGGACTAAGACAAGAAGGTGAAGGCAACCAATAAGCCCAGAGCACACAGGGGAGAGTCTATGAGATGAGTTTGAGGAGGAAAACGGAACCACACCACAGAGAGTTCCATTAGTTCAAATTATGAATTTTTGAATTCTAAGAGCAATAAGAAGCCAAATGAGTGGTTTTAGGCTGGGAAATGATTAGATTACATTTAGGAACTTCTGGTTTAAGAAGGCAAAGCAATTGCATACTAAGAAAATGTATAAAAATTGACTGAAAAAATGACTGTAAATAACACAATTCAGTAAAGTGCTAAGTTCAAAAATTAATTTACAGAAATAAACAGATTTGTATAAATAATAACCAGTGCTTAGATATGTTAGTTTTTGTAATTCTTACTACTTCTGTTCTTTATATACTCTATTACTGTTATCCCTCCCTCTCCCTTCTTTCGATCCCAATTTCTTTATTCAAAAGTGATTTTAAGGCTTGCCTTTCTAATTTGATTATCTTTTGCCTGAAAAAGTCAACTCTCATCCAAGCTGCCTGATTACACTTCAAACCTCAGAGTGCTTTAAAAAATATGAGCCACTGGTTATAACAGGGAACTGACATGAACTTATAGATAACGCACTACACACCTCTCATCAGTCTAAAGGGGGAAAAAACTACAGTACTTGTCCTTTGGGGAGGACAGAAGAGCAAAAAGGCAAGTAAAGTTAATGTTCAATTATTTGTGCTATAATTCTTTTCATTAGCCTAATTGTATGTTAGATGATACATGAAAGTGTGTGTTTACCATCAATGGCGATTTAGAGTTGATGAAAAATGGCAGTAAAGACAGATAAACTGAGATTAGGACCCCACAGTAAGGGACACATATCAACTCTAATGAGACAACAAATGAATAACATTTTTTTTTTACATTCTACACAGTGCTGTTTCATGCTATGTTAACAAGAACATCAATACTTGATGACAGGCAAGTCTTCCTCTCTGAAAAGTTCTGTGGGGAAGAAGGAACTGTGTACCTTGTGTGTACTGATTCCTACTTCCCCTAACCAGTTACCATTAGATGAGGTCCACTGTAGCAGCAGCATTTTTAGAAAGAAGGAAAAAAAGTAGAATACAGTGTCTGGATTATTTCAATATACTAGATGATTTCTGAATATTTGGTGCTTTATTTCATCTTCAGATAAAAATAGTGAAATTACAGACCCCTTTGTTACAAAGCACTTAAATTTGTGGAGTCTATCAATTACCTATAGGTAAGTGACTTAATTATTCTGGGGAAGAATTTTCTTTGAGTTCTACACTATTAGCAGCACATAATTTCTGAAGTTAAGAAGCAGGTCCAAAGGAACATCTTGTTGGATAAAGGAGAAGCCACAAAGTGAGAGATGTATTCACTTAGGGGTCTTTGAGATACCTTTCTCTCTATCACTGTGTAAAGAGGAGTCATTCCTGAAAACGCCTCCTGGTGGCAAAAGCAGCATAAGAATTTACTTGGCCTGAATACAGCTCTGCCACAATGAACATGAGAATGTTTAAAAGTAAGTTTTCTTCTGAAAAACTTCTTTCTTTCTTCCCTAGGGCTTGCGCAGTGTTAAAAGCCTTCAATTTCAATAGGATTCTAAATTTCTGCCAAAGTATAGTATTGTGGTCTTCTGACATAAATTGGTCTGTTTTGAGGTTCTAAATCTTTGGGTCATTTATTTTTTTTTGGTGTTGGGGATTGAGTCCAGAGTCTCACACATGCTAAGTATGTGCTCTACCACCAAGCTAAACCCCAGACCCTACATGTATTTTAAATGTGATTAAAATATTAAAAAGGACTTTACAACTTTATACTTTGGAATATTAATCAAAGAATTCCATTTTTCTCAATCATTCATTCTTTTACTTAAGTTAGATACATTCATTCCATATATTATTTATTTTATAACAAAGATACCCAGTTCTAGAAATATAAAACAGAAAATCTAATCCATACCTGTTACCAAAGCTGTGTGATTTTCTCCACAGGCAATATAACTTACTCTCTGGTCCTTAATATTTGCAATGACTTTGGGTTCTGAAGTTTCAAAAAGAAAAGTGCCAAGACCCAGCTGACCAAATTGTCCTAGCCCAAAGGTATATACAGTTTTCTCTGAAAGGAAAAGCACAATACAAAAAGAAAAGGATCACATGGAAGTAGACACTGTCAACACCATATCTAAAAGGACTGTGACATTCTTCCTTTTAAAGGTAACTTGCCTCTGAAACAAATTCTCATATAAGAATACTAATTCTGAAGTATAAACTTTTCAATGATGAAGAAGAATAAAAATCAAAAGGCACACAATTAGCTGTGTGTGGTGGTGCACACCTGTAATCCTGGCTACTTGGGATGCTGAGGTAAGAGAATCACAAGTTGGAGGCCAGCCTTGGCAACATAGCAAGACCCTGTCTCAAAATAAAAAGGGCTGGGGATGTAGCTCAATGGTAGAGCACTCCTGGGTTCAAACAAAAACAAAAAAGAAGAAATAATAATAAAAAGGCACCCGCTGTGAAAAAATTATGGCAGGGGTTCAATTTTATCTTTCATACTTATAACCATAAAAGGAACTTCTATAAGTAAGTAACAGATACAATAAGAGATAGAGATATAAGTCAGGGAACCTACCAACATGTCCCTATAATTACTATGTCAATTCAAAAATCACACTTTTTCATAAAGGCAATTTATTTCACTTCCACAAATAAAAATATGAATAGTGTGCCTCCTATAAAAATTCTACACATTTTTTAAAAATTTTAAAAGAAGTTTAATAAATTTATTTTATAAAACAATTTCAGAAAAGAATTTGCACAGAAATAACATTTAGGATGGATATGCTAGATTTAGTAACAAGTAAAGCTCCTTTACTAGGAAATGCAATACTGAAGAAAGAAGGAGAGAAGCTTCCCTCTATATTGATACTTTTGGGGTGAGTCCAAAGGACCTCCAATAACTCTATTAGCTTATATATTTTCTAGAAATGCAAAAGTACAAAAGCAGGATATATGTGTGGTGACAAATGGGTTCTTTTAGACACAATTTCCCTGGTCAATATGTTAGGAAGTGTGGTGTCCTTGGTTCAAGCATGTGGAGAAAGAGCAAAAAATTTGCATTAAGGCCTGAACTCAAACCATCATTATTACCACCTGTGGCAAGTAAACAATTTACTTAGATTATCTAATGTTATAATCTTTATTTTAAAAGATTATATGAGAAATCATTCAGGTAGATTTGAAGACATTCAGTTGAAAAGAATAATTTATCTTTGAAAAAGTAATTATCTAACCAACACATTTAATTTTGACAATGGGGGTTACTGATGAATTCAAAACTAATACCACATAGTTTTATATCATTTTCTGTCTAATAAGAATGTTTGCTTCATCAATAAAACATAGAGGGGCTGGGACTGTAGCTCAGCGGTAGAGTGCTTGCCTCACATGCGTGAGGCCCTGGGTTCGATCCTCAGCACCACATACAAAGCAATAAAATGAAGACATTGTGTCCATCTACAACTAAAAAAAATTAAAAAAAAAAACATAGATATTACTCCTTATAGAAAATATGCTGTGTCAAGGATAGGAAGCCATACTGAGGCAATGGCAAAACACATTTTTGTTTTAATATAAAAAATCTTTTAATTAATAACCATGTGGTATATTTCCAGCTCTAAATGTTCAGCTTAATAGTAGAATGTTGGGTAAATTAAAACAATTATTTATTGTTAGCTGATCAACAATTCCTTGGGCTATATTATATTAGCATGTGAAATGAGGCTATTTAAGCAGCTTAATCATATTTAAAACATTTTGTTATCTTGTTAGGTTTACTTTCAGGTGCTTGGATGATTAGTGATGATAGCTGTTTCTATTTTTTAAATGACCAAAAACTCTTTCATCTAAGGACACTACATATAAAAAACTAATATAATTTTTGGCCATATCACCTTTGTGATATTTAACAATACAGTTTCACCCTGTAGAGAACTCATTTGTCCAGACATAATCTGGAGAAGCTGAATTATCATTTGCCTTAGGACACACAGACTTCGTTGTAGACCCCTCTTATAACTGGCCTTTCTCATCTTTGGGTAACTGCTACAGGTAATGTACTAGATTACATCTATCACTCTGTCTCAGTCTGTCCCAAGTTCCAGTCTGGCCCTTTCTTCATAGCGGTCCACTGTTCCTGCTTCTAAGGAGAAACTATAATCATGCCATCACTACAACCCATACTTGTATCTTTTAGATAAATTAATCAGCAATAAGCTGCTTATCTTTAAAATGGTTTAATGAATGATATCCAACCCAATTTTAAGATCAGCATTATAGACACATGGAAAAACAGAGTTGGGGAGGGTCCCCACAGAATCATCTAATCACTACTTAAGTGAAAGGAATGATCTAGAACAGATTATTATTTTTTCCTTAAGTTCTCAAAGTATTCCATTACTTTCTTAGCTATCCAATTTAGTACTTAATGAAAATGATGATCAACATACTCTTCAGTTCCATTTCTTCTTTACCTAGGACTAAATAGTAAATATTTCTGTCTAATTCCGGAACACAGGTTCCTCACCAGGGGTGGCTAAAACAATAAAGCTCTCATAGGTTCATGGAGAAATGTAAAAAACAGGCAAAGGAGTAAATTTTCCATATACATAAATTTATACAATTTAACTAGGTATCTTTTATTACATAATTAGGAGCTTTTGTTTTGAAAATGTTCCTTATTTTATGACATGATAGTAAAAAGTCACTTTTTTCAATGCCCATATTTAGGCAAATGCAAGTCAGAATTTGATAGCCATCTGTTATTTCTCATTATGTTTCTAACTTAAAGTTTAAATTCTTCTTAAAAAGAAAACAAGTTCTTTACTGTTTCCAAAGTTACTCATGAATTATACAAATTCTATCTTCATATTTTCCCCTGTATTACAAGTTTTTCTCTTCTATTCCCCCATTTAGTCTTGTCTACCACAATCAGACAGACAGGAAACACAAAGAAACTTTTCTTCCTGCATCTATAGTGGAAACCTTAGCAGTAGACGAAAATTGTCCCAGATCTGTCAATAAATATATCTCATAATTTAAAAAAAAAAACTTCACTGATCTGTGAGATCCCAAAGTGCAAAAATCTGGAGAGAAAAATCAATTTCTGGAAACATGATTTGTAAACTCAAAATCAAGTTCACAGAAAGCTAAATGTATAACACTACAAGAAAAAAAATCACACTTCAAGTGTATTCATAATTTTAAGAAAAATTTAAAGTATCATTGATTACCTTCTTGTTAACTTTATATATTTTACAATGTATAGTTGAATGGTTTCTTATAATTATGTAATCAATATCCGTGTCATTCCAAATAATCTTGAATCACCCAGTAATTTTTCTACATTTGTAAAAACTAGAGAAAACACATAATGTGTAAAAATAAGTTGTATTTTTGACTATAGAATGGATTTTCAAATAATTTATAAAGATGTAATTTAGAATACATCTTTAAAAATTATATGAAAATTCATTTTATAAGAATTCAAAAAAAAAACTTAAACCTTAGAATTTTTTCCAAATTTAGAGTGGACATTTTGTCTAACTTAGAAAAGATCCCATCTAGAAGTTGTAATTCTGGGAAATCAAAGTTTAATAAGCATGACTGGAACTAGAACAGGAAGTCAAAGAAAAGAAATGCAACAAAGGAAAATCTAAAGATAAAATACTGCTCCTTCACCTTGTAGCATTAAGAATATCATCTAAGAATTGGCTATTATTCAGAATTTGTCTAGAATACTTCTAACTTTGGGTTACTAAAGATTAATTAATGACTATAAACTGTTAATTTCTTTTTGATCAAAAAATAATTCACCGTCTAACTACATTACTGCTATATTACTCATCTAAAATAAATTTAATGTTGAACAAATTTGAGAACATCAATTTAGCAAGCATATTTTCAAGTAGTGAGTATATTTCAATATATTGACTAGAATCTTAAGAAATGACACATCACACCAAATGTGAAATTCAGAAGCCAAAAGTGATATACTATTAAGGTTCTAAATTTTATTATTTATAATTTAAAAACTTAAAATGAATTACTATAACAATTAAAATTACAAAGAAATCCCTATCACAAAATCACAAAAAATTATCAGTGACATGTTGCAAATAGCATGAACAGGAAGCTTCTCCCAAAGAAGGTATTTTAGGAAAAATGTCAACTTTAGATAAATTCATATGTATATATGAAACAGTCTGTCCTTGAAAATGAGCTAAAAACAACATTATTTGCTGCCATTAAAGGTGTGGAAGGCCATGAAGATATCAATTATGTTAGCAGAAACAATTAGACAAGACTCATTTTTTTCAACTTAAAAATTCTTCCATAGGCCAGCAATGTATATTAACAACAGAATTAAAAGATGGGGATCTTTTTTAAGAATATTTTTTAGTTGTTAATGGATCTTTTTATTTATTTGTTTGTTTATTTATTTATATGTGGTGCTGAGGATCAAACCCAGGGTCTCACACATGCCAGGCAAGCACTCTACCACTGAGCCACAACCCCAGCACCAAAAGATGGGGATCTTAATAGGAAGAGATGGAAGGCCAGCTTCCATGAGGAATCTAAAAGAGTCAAATGCATAAAAGCTAAGAATCTAATGGTGGTTACTAGGAGCTGGGGGTGGGAGAAAGGGGAGATGCTGTACAAAGGGCACAAAATTTCAGTTATAAGAAAAATTTTAGAGATCTGCTGTATGATATGCTTATGATATATCAATACTGTATTACAAACTTAAAAAATTGCTTAGAAGTTAGATCTTACATTAAGTGTTCTTACTGCAATAAAAAAAATCATTTAAAAATGTCATAAGCCACCCCAAAAAGCAGGGAACAGAAAAGCAGATTCCACACATACCTGTGAGAACCACGGTATGTCCTCCACCACAAGCTACTTGGATCACCTTCTCAGGAATTTTAGCCACCAGCTGGGGTATTCTGTGATTGATCAGCATCTGATTAGGTAGACCTAACTTTCCATTCTCAGGTTCTCCAAATGTGTACAGTTCGCCATCCACTATTGAAGGAAAAGTAGAGTGATCAATGATGGCACAAATATGAACAAAATACTTGTCCTTTTAGTACATGTTCTCAAGCTCCATAAAAAATTTAGATTATGACAACTTACTAAATTTGACCTTTCTTGAGATGTTTTTACTGTATGGTAAGGAAATAAAACTAGAGTTTCTTTTTCTCTTGATTATTTTATTTCAATAATCTTCATGAATTCATGACTATCTCTACTAATGAACCACTAGAAAATAAATTTGGCTCTTTTGCAAAAGATATCATCTTCTGCTCATTTTTCCCCCAATGCTTAGGATAGAACCCAGGGCCTTGCACATGTCAGGTAAGTGCTCTACCACTGAGCCATACCCCAGCCCTCTGTTTGCTTTTAATAAAGCAAATGATTAGATACTAAGCTCCCACAACTACACAGATTTTTATCTTTATCACCATGGTATCCCAGAAACCCACCTGTGTCAAGTATAAGCATTTAATGAATACTTGTTGAATAAATGCTTTCTATGAAACTCATTTTAGAAAACTCACTTATTTGTTAAGTATAAATGTTGAGTGATTCTTAAGATAGTAGACTTTGCAGTTAGATGGCACTTTCTTTAGAAAGACTCTTTTATCCCAGGAGCTCCTAACACTTATCTGTACTAACACTAATGATTTGCTTTTATATTATTCCACTTATCACTATATTATGACTGAGTTTCTTAAAAGCAGGAACTTTATAAATTTCTGTAATATTGCCACTTACTGAGTCATACTGAGCAACCACTGTGCCTGTAAAATGGGAATAAAAGTACCTATGTTATAGGGTTGTTATTTCATAGGAATAAATTAATTAATGTATTCAGGTATACTTTTTAGAACACATAGTCAGTGCTCAGTTGTTATTAGTTGCTGCTACATCCTCCTCCTCCCTCATGAGGGTTTATAAAAACTGTGTGTCAACAGAAGTCCTTTAGGCCTGTAGAGTCCAAAGATCAAGGTCTAAATTCTGGTTCTGCAACTCAGCTGCAGCATCACCTTGTATAAAGACATATTCTAAACCTGCCTCTGCATATGTAATCAAGAGACACCACTGCTTCTCTCACAGAGTTATCATGAGATTAAGTGAAATGCATTTGTACTTGAAAATACTTTGTAGATGGCAAAACCTTATACATCTTGGAGTTAGTAGACTGTAAACTCCTGGAAGATAAGTACCTGCTTTAATCAACTTGGTATTGTAAGAAACATCCTTTAAGATGACTTGTACATGGTAAGCTGCTGAATCATTTCTTATAGTATCAACTTTTTAAACTGTTTACCTACAAAGGGTTAGAAAAGATATTTCCTATAGCTACCAATAAGACCCTCTTTAAAGGTAAAGGTAAGTACTTTTAATCTATATAAAACATTCAATTTAACTTCAAATTATTTTTCTTATTTATAAAAATAAAATAACGTTTATGATGATAAAGAAATAGATCATTTCATCTTACTCATTTTTACTTTATTTGAGCCTACTAATTTTTATACAATCTGGATTCCTCAAACTACCTACCTGGCTCTGATATCTGCCTTCTCCAAGATTCTGACCTTAACCACCTTGCCATGTGTCTTTTCTCCAGTTTCTGAAGCCTGCTCCACACATCCCTGCCCTGAATTTCCACAGCCCCAGCTCTTTACTTATATTCTGTATTGTGTTGCACATAACTCCCTATTACTATGTGATCCACTGGCTACAGTGCTCAGACCTCAACACATCAGATGAAATACATAGAAATCAGTGATAATACCGGAAAAATCCACATATTTTATTTCAAATATCTTAAAATTAAATATTTTATAACATTTAAAACCATGAACTTGAATTAGAACACAAACACAAGCATTCAAATATATAAATAAATTAAAAATTTGTAGGAAGTCTTAAATGTGATTATCTCGATATGTTCTGTATTTTTATTAAAAATTAAACTGTTCCTTTTGGTCTCCCAGCTTGACATACAAAGAGAAAAAAAATAACTACAATCTTTTTCTACATAACATTTTTATCTATCATGAAATATATATTAAGTAAAATCTCTTATATTTGGGTTAATTCCAAGATGTATAAAAAGTTGCTTTAAATGATTAAAGTCATAAAATAATGGCTAATGTGAAAATTATTCAGTTCATATCAGTTGATATATAAATGAATCTCCAGCAAAATGTTTAGTATTACAGTTCATGGTATATATAATTCTGTGAATATACTAAAAAAATCTGTATACTTTAAATGGGTGAACAGTATAGTATGTGAATCATATCTCAATAAAGCTATTTATTTTAAAAAGATATAAAAACAAAAACAAAAGAACTCAACGTAATGCCTATTGCTTAAGATAACAATTCCACATATACCTCTGGTGGCTAAAGCAGAGTTTATAAATAAAATTGACTTGCTCCTTCATTATTTATTAAGTTTGTTCAAGAAAACAGATGATAATACCAACACGGTCAGGTTTGCCCAATCTTGGTATCATGTAGCTACCAATCTGTTGGTAATTGTGGGGGCAGTGGGATTGGTCAGTCAGCACTTCTAAATTTGAATCTGTAGTGTGCAGAATAGAGAGTAAATACTTATTTTTTAAAATAATTTAACGTTTATTTTTTATTTATTTTTTAATGTGGTGCCAAGGACTGAACCCAGTGCCTCACCCATGATAGGCAAGTGTTCTACCACTGAGCTACAACCCAAGCCCCAAGAGTAAATATTTCAATAAATATTTAGATAGATATCTAAGAGGGTTCAAAATACTATTTTCTCTAGGAAATTAGATGGAAATCCACAACCATACTTTTCCTATTAGTACTAGTGTAGATGTAGACTATAATATAGTCCAAAATTTCAAATATTCTAAGGCAGAAAAGATTGTCAGTAGGCCCAGGAAAGAGAGAAATTGGGGACGCTGAGAAAAATCCTACCCAAGGAAACTGTATCTCATACTGAGTTCTCCTCCTTCTCTATCTAGTCTTTACCTCACCCTCCTCTCATTTACTTGAAATAATAAAAGAAATGATCAGTACAAAGGAGTAGAGTAGATTAAGGTAGGCAAGTGGGTCCAGAGGAACATGGCACATAGGTCTTTTTTTCCCCAATGCTAAAGGGATTTAAAAAGCTTGAGAATCAGGGCTGGGGTTGTGGCTCAGGGGTAGAGCGCTTGCCTAGTAAGTGCGAGGCACTGGGTTCGATCCTCAGCATCACATAAAATAAATAAATAAAATAAAGGTATTGTGTTCACCTAAAACTAAAAAATATTTAAAAAATTTTGAGAATCAATATTTAAAATGGTTTCGAACATATCAATTTTATTATCCTAATAGACCTACCATTCACTTAAAAAGCTAAAATGTCAGAGAGAATCTGAAATTACAAACTCTCATTATAGAAATGGAGAAACACTGTGACCCAAAACAGATGGAAATAACTTCATTACATGGATAACCATGGTATTATTTCTATAGAACTGTAGAATATGTTAATATCATTTTATTACTAATTGAGTAACAACTTAGAAATGAGAGATAATATGATGAATCCAAAATGTTCTGCTTACTTGTTACAAAAGCTGAATGATAATATCCACAAGAGATCCAGGAGATTGGTTTCCCAATGGTCACTTGATGAGGCACACACACATTACTCATATTTTTTAAACCAATTTGCCCTTCAGAATTGTCACCCCACATAAAAAGTATTCCATCCTCTGTAAAGAAAACACAAGGAGGGAAAAGGTTTTAAAAGGTAGTAGGGCTCTCCAGCTATTGTATTTCCAACAGGCCATTTATTTTTTTAATTTAGAAAAATTATGTGGCTTAAAAGAAAAGTACCAAGACATTTATACCAGCTGGTTACTAAAGAGTTCAATTTCTTATTATAAAATACTTTAATAACAATAAAAAACAGAGGATGACTTGATTATAAATCACTTTGGTTATGTTCATACTTTTATCTAGATAGTAAACACAGGATGTCATTTCCTGTAGTCACTTTGTCTCATTCTAATGTCTCTAAACAGAAATATTTTCCTCCTTCCAAGCAGTCTACCTGACAATGAACTGAGAGCCAACACGAGTCACACTAGATACCTCCAGATCAAAAGAGCAAGTCTCAGGTCAAAAGTGAATAGAAGAACTTGCTCTTAAGAATGCTGTATAGGGCTGGGATTGTGGCTCAGCAGTAGAGTGCTTGCCTCGCATGCGTGAGGCCCCGGGTTCGATCCTCAGCACCACATACAGAGCAATAAAATAAAGACATTGTGTCCATCTACAAAAAAATTAAAAAAAAAGAATGCTGTATAAATGTTTTAAATGAAGAGGAAGAAGAACAAAAAAGAAGTATATTTTACTGATTTCTTTACACCTGAAAACACAAATTCTAGCGTCAGAGAATGAGGCGATATATTAGCACATCTAGCATCTCAAAAACATGTTCACTTATGTCCTTTCTGACAAGGGTTTCAATGTTAGAAAAAGTTAAATTTGGATAAAAACCTTAGAAAGGAACCACTAATATTTATTTGCTTTAATTTTTTAATTTAAAAAACTTAAAATCTTTGAAGTGGTTTAATAATAAGGAAAATGATAATTGAAAACTAGAACTGGAAGAATATCAAAAAGTTAACTATCTGGTTGACAAAACTGAAGAGAAAGAGCTTTAGATACAACTCTGACTTTCCTGATGGACAGAGCAACACTGGACATTTATAGTCTCCTACTTGGAACAAAGCAGACAGCAAACAGCTTCAGTGACACCAAGGTGATCCTGACACCAACTTTTTCTTTTTTGTACCAGGGATTGAACTCAGGGGTACTCAACCACTGAGCCACACCCCCAGACCTATTTTGTGTTTTATGTAGAGACAGGGTCTCACTGAGTTGCTTAGTGCCTCGTCCTTGCTGAGGCTGGCTTTGAACTCGCGATTCTCTTGTCTCAGCCTCCCAAACTGCTGGGATACAGGCGTGAGCCACCGTGCCCAGCTCTAACACCAACTTTTAAAGAAAGTTCTTATATGTGTTTTTGACAGGGAACTGAGAGATGCAATGAACATTACAAACCATATTTTTCTAACATATGCCCAACAGATTTCTACAGATTGCTTCTGATAATAACTTCAGTTATAACTGGAAGTATAACTTTTACAGCACACAATGAAGATAATATTTCAGAATATCTAAATTAACAGGACAGTAGAGTTTAAAATTTCTTTACCAATTCCCCTCTAAGTGTATTTTATATTTTTCTCTAAATAAATGTATATCTCAAAATATATTGAAATATGAGGCACACACATTATTCATATTTTTAAAACCAATGTGCCCTACATAAAAAATGTTCCATCTTCTATAACAAAAACAAATGTCTTCTGAAAGCACACAGTCAACACAAGAAAATTAAATGGTAATACTGTCTTTTGAGTTTACCAAGTTGGCATATCTTGGTCTAAAGGAAAGTATGTGTCCCAGATTGAAATTAAAACACATCTTACCAGTTAGTGCAGCTGATGTGTTAGATCCAGCAGAAAGCTGTTTAATGTTATGCTGGGATGTAAAAAAGCTAATTCGATGAAAGGTGTTTCTCTCTTCAGTGTCACCAAGTCCCAATTGCCCTTCATTATTTCCTCCAGCTGCATATACACTGCCTCCTTCTGTACACGGGAAAGAAACATTACAATACCATAGTTATCTTGTTTATGCAACAAGTTAGTATATACCAGATTATTTCCTCTATTAACAGTGAAGAAAACTATAAACAAAGGCAGACTGGTGAGGAGGAGCTGAGGCAGAGAGAACAGCCTGAAGACAGAAGCAGCTTAGGGATGAAGAAAAGAAGGAGACAGGAAGGACTGCTAGGTCGTCAGGAACTGCTTACTGTTGCATTTGTTGAAAATACTCTCAACAAATTCATTTGCCTTAGCACCTTTGTCAAAAATCAGTGGGGCATATATGTGTGAGTCTATTTCTGTACTCTACTCTGTTTCACTAATCTTTGTCTATCTTTTTGTGAATGCCACGATGTCTTGAATATTGTAGCTTTGTAGGTCTTGAACTGTAGTATCAGTCCTACAATTTGGTCTTTTTCAAAATTGTTTTGGCTATTCTCTGCCCTTTGATTTTCCATATATATTTTAGAATCACTTAGTCAACTTCTACACACACACACACACACAGCCTGTCTGGATTTCAGTTAGAACTGAGCCGACTCTGGGTGGCTTCCACTTACCCTCAGTAAAGAAGAAGGAAGAGCAAGAACAGGAGCAACTAGACATTGAGGTGTACCTACAGGTAAGGAGATGCTGTCCCTTCATATAATCCAAGAAAAGCTTTTTCTTTAGTCATTTAACATTTATCTGTATATTTACAAAGGCAAATGTGTTCTGAGCACATTTTAAAAAGCCCTAATCTATCTATTGCCAAGCTACCATTTCTATGAATTTTACAAACCCCAAAACATTACCGGAGTGAGATCTCAGTTCTCAAAGCCGGGCAAGAAGTCATACCAGTTAAATACTATACCTGTTGAAACTAGGGTGTGGTTCCTTCCACAGGCAGCAAGTTTTACTTTTTCAGGTTTAAGAGCTAAAAATATATGAATATGACAATTAAAATATTTTATGGTTATTAAAATGATAAATAGTCCAGGTCAAATGGTAACTAAGAGGTAAAAGAGATTATGTATTCTAGTGGTAGGGATTAAACCCAGGGCTTTGTGCATGCTAAGTATATGCGCTACCACTGAGCTACATCCCCAGCTCCAGAACTGAGATCAAAAGCAGGCCTATCTGATTCCAAAGTTGATGTTCTTAACTAGCTGTGCATCATAACATAGTGAGTCACTGTCTGAAAACAGTGAGTCAGTGGGTCTGAGGTAGGGCTTAGGTATCTGTATATTTTTAAAATCCCACAGATAATTAACAGGTGCCATGATCCACAGCATTCTGTTGTGCTGCCTCCTCACCAACCTGATCCATTACCTAACCGGCCATCACCATTATCAAGCTCACCTTTTACCACATCCAATGGAAAACCATAAGTCCAATATCCATAGGCATACACCTATGTTAAAGTTGTTCATTAATTTATCTACATATTCAAAAAAACATTCCTCGAATATCTTCTAAGTGCTGAGCACAGCATCTACACAGATGACTAAAAGTCTCTGGTCTCAAGGATCTCAAAGTTTAGACTATCCTTTTGACTATTAGATATTAAAGAGTAAGCAGCATGGGCACCATGAATACCCACAAGCATTTAGCAGTTTGTGTTCAATAAATATTTTTTGGCCATGTGGAATATTTCAAAAGTCCCATAACAATACCTATAAATAGCATGGATAAGATAAATTCACACTGAGATTTTGAGCTACAATTTAAAATTTAGCTAGAAAGATAAAGAACTGTTCTTGTCATATCCTACAGAATCTCTATCACCCTTCAAATTTAGTTGATGTTCACAGGTTATACACAGAGGCTTTGCACGTAACACTGAGAAAGGTTTTTTTTAAGGGTATTATACATCCATATATTCTGGGACAGTCCTGATTTCAAAAGTATAGTCCTGTAGTTCTTACACACTAGTTCTAATCAATCCCAGTCTTAATGTTTTGTTCAGTTCATCTACTCATTATATACTAGAGCATAAAATATGTTTTATAAAACTAACAACTATATATGACCATGATATAAATGAGAGCTCAAAATTCCAGCACATTATAATGTCTCTTATCTATATATGCAAAAACAGTAATATTTAAGTAGTTTTACAAAGAAGCAAAAATAGGATGTCCAAATGCAATACTGTAGAATCATGACTTCGTGATCCCTGGGTTTAAAATCAATGTTATTTTTAGACTTTACCACATAAAAGTAATTTTGAATTTTATATAAAGTGCTGATAATATTCAAGTAAATGTTCCAAAATGAAGAACTAAAGATTTTATCATTTATGACATTAAAGGACTACACAATCAGTATGGAAGTACTTTATGTAGTTTGTTAAGTATTTCAAAGTTATAAAGAAGACAAGACCCCAAACCTTTGACACACGTTGGCTTGTTGATGGTTGACTTTGATCCTAATCCTAACTGACCCCAGTTGTTACTGCCAAACATGTACAATTTATTATTTCCTAGTGGAAGGGAAAGAGAAATAACAAATTGAAGCACTCTTCACATAAATAATAGGAGATAACATTATCACAAGACAATAAAAAAACTACACCTAAAAATAGTCATTGCTTTTCTGTTCAAACAGGTTACCTTGTCCTTCAATGTATGACCAGATTTTATTAGTAGCTTTCTAAGATTATACAGCAACAAGTTTTGTTACATTGGAATATATTTACTCCAAGAAAGCTGTGTGTATAGGAAATCATATTTTAATTAAATATATTAAAGTAACAAAATCAAAAAGACTCTTAATGAATCGATTTGTGAGGAATTCTCTGGCAAAATAAAAGGCAACACCTATATATCTTCACCATGTTGAAAACACAGCACATCTATACTATTTCGGATTCTCTATTATTGTTCTCATTTAGGATTGTAATACTAACCTGTAACAATAGCAGTATGTTCATCTCCACATGAGAGATATGTAGGTATATCATGTTTAAACCAGAATTTACTGGGCATGTTTTCAGCAAATTTAGTTTTTCCAAATGTAAACACAGCACCCGAATCTGTAAATATAAGATAGTTTTTATATCACAACTCTTAATATGCTGCTAGTTATGAAAATACACTTTTAGTAATATATCCACACAAATCCCTATCTCATGACAGACAGTTCTGCCTTTATTGGAGCACCTTTTTTGGGGGGGAGGCGGGGTAGTAGGGATTGAACACAGAGGTGCTCTATCACTGAGCCATATCCCCAGCCTTTTTTAATTTTTAATCTTGAGACAGGGTTGCACTAAATTGCTGAGGCTGGCTACAAACTTGCAATCCTCCTGCCTCAGCCTCTAGAGTAGTTGGGATTACAGCCATGTACCATCATACCCAGCTTCAAGCACTGTTTAAGTTTTCCTTCTTCCCCCTTAATTCAGTCTTACTCCTTAAACTTCATTCTAGTTTGACCTATGAAATCTACTAAATTGATCATGTACTATTCATTTATTGGTACAAAGTGAGAAATATACTATCACAAGGAAGGCAGTCATCTATTACTAATAGTTCAGCTGTCATCAAATAGACGTCTGATCCTGGGAATGTGCTGGTATAATGTGTTCCCTCTTCACTCTGGTTAACACCTCAAAGTCTGGTCCCTGGACCAAAAGCTCTTTTCTACATTCAGAATAGGGAAGTATTGAGTTTCTTCATTACACTCACCAGGACATTCTAGGGGAGGGTCTATATAAGTCAGTTTGGATTTTCTTTGGTCTAGTTTTTCCAAAAAACCTCCAGTGTTCTCATGCAAGGGAAGGAATGTAACCACAAATGGTCAACTCTTTATTTCTTTATTGGTAGTCCCATAAAACTAGGGTCAAGACAGAAACAGATTATTTACACAATACCTCTTTCATTTGTACTATGGGAAGGCAGCTAGACAAAAAGGCTGTAAGGGTAATTAGGTATTCAAATTCTTACTCTGTGAATAATTAGCTGTGTGATCCTAAACAGGTCACTCTACCAAGACTTTGATTCCTCTTCGATGACCAGTCTTTATTGGGTAGTGTCTAAGTACCAATATTCCTTTTTATATACTCTGAATCTTGCACAGTTACAAACAGGTTGGCTGAATAAATGTAAAATGCATTTATAATAGTGTAAATACGGGGCTACACCAATCTCATAGGGTTGTTTTAAGGATTAAATGAGATAGTATATGTAAAGAGCCTAGTATGGTGCCTAGAATACCCAACATGTTACCTCACAGCCACCTATGTAGGTACTTCTTTTATGCTAAGGGCTACAAGTGATCATTGGTTTCTCTGAATTATGTGATATACAGAATTTATATGGCAATTAACTATGCACTAGTAAGCAACCTCTCCAATCAAATTGTTACACACATTTTTTGTTGCTCAATATTTTGTTTCTCACTTATATTCTAATAAGTTACTGAGGGTGTAGACTGTCCTCCATATACTCCCTTACACAAAGTAGTCCTTTAATAAACTTTAATTATTTTTAAGTCTGTTAGTTTACATACAGAAAAGTTCCCTCTTAGACACATACATTTATAACTACTTTCAGGTCATCTTAATGTTGCAGGTAGTCAAACATAACTTTCAACACTTTTAATGTTAAAGATAAGATTACCTAAGTCTTTAACACGGAAGCATTTAAGTTTCCTGCTATTTTTACTGACAAATAAGGATTCAGTTTAAGGATCCAGTATGAAATGAAAAGATTCTCTCAGTAGAGCTACTCATGAAGCTTCTCACTAGTTATGGAGATTTTTTTTTTCCTTTTTCCATAAGCGCTGCCAAGGAAAAAATGGTTTATTTTGTTCCTCCAAACACTGTAACAAAATGCCATGGTTCTAGGAGATTGGGGGACAGCAATGTTGATATTTAATATTCTTAAATTAATTCATTACTTGAGTAGTATTCACAAGTTGTTTGGGTCCAGTACCATTTTGAAGAGAGACTGAAAACCCCTGAAAGTTCCCAATAACCATTTAAACACATACACACGCCTGTTCTAAATAGGCCAGATCCAGCTTTTGAGGAAATCTCAAGGATCATCATCACACAAACTAATTGGTACCAGAAAGGAAAATGTAGTAAATGTAAGTATTAATAATAAATATAAATGCACAAGAGACTAGTCACTATGGAAAATCTTTTGAGAACCCTTGTGAAGCATCACAGTTCAAATTAATAACTGAGAGTTGGGAAGCCAGGACCAAAGAACAGTTTCCCCAGAATGAATCACTGAACTGTTTTGTCCTGATTTTCCAGGAAACCTCCCTCTGACACCCTCCGCCCGCAAGCTTGGGTTTAGTGGCTCTGTTCTGGTCCCTTGGCATGTACGGTCAAACTGCACTGTTATTTACTTTCTTTTAACTTTCACTATTCTGTGAACTCCAGGAGGCCAGGAATCTAATAGTGTTCGAGTCAGGAGCATGGCACAAAACACAATACACATTTCAATGACTATAATTCTGTTCTAATCAGCGTGTTTTTTTCAAAATGTTGCTTGTGATCCATTAGTGGATCCGAAAAATCAATTTAGTAGATCACGATCAGCATTTTTAATGAATGTATTATGGAAAACTCCGAGCGCATCCCGTAGTGCTTCGTGAAACGTCCATTTTGTCATTGGAGGTACAGGTCACAATGTCAAATGTATTTCAAATTGTAGAGCTCTAGGGTGGGGGGGGGCGTCCTTTAAAAACAAATAAACCCAAAATCACTCGCTCAAGGTTTCCCTCTTCTCCCCTTTTCTCCAATTTCTTTCTTCCACTCCCTTTATCCTGAATCCCTTTTTTACCCCCTTTTTACTGCACTCAATAGGTAACCCGGTCCCGAGGACTTCCAAGGCGCCCAAGTCTGAAGCCAGTACTTCGGGAAGTTTGTACTGAAGAAAAAAGTGTCCCTGCCTTCGAGAAACTCATCAAAAGTTTATTTAAAAAAGAGAAAAGAAGGCTTTTTCCCCACTGTCCCCAGTCCGGTCCGTCCCGTCTGGTCTTCTCCCCTTAGTTATTCGCCGAGACCGGGCAAGAGCTCTGGTCTCAGTCGGGTCGCTAAGGCTCAGGCCTGTACCCCAACCAGGCCCGCCCGGAGGCGGGGCCTGGCCGCTCGCCCGCCCGCGGACCCTCCCTCCCGGCCCGCCGCCACCGTCGAGGGCGCGACTCACCGGGCACCAGAATCTCGGGCTCCCCCATGCCGAGGACCGTAAGGGAAGTCTCCGTCTGGACTGGGAAGAGCGTAGCGGCAAGTCGGGGGGGCTTAAGGCAGTGCCTCAGCCCCACTGCGGGCCTTAGTACCCCCGGGGACCCCCATAGCGACCCTCTTGGCATTGGCCGCTGCCGCGCTCCCGGAAGTCAACAAACAGCCGCTATGGGCAACGGAGGAGGAGCGTCAAAGCACGAGGCGGGACGAGCGCCCTGTGTGGGGCGGGGGGAGGGGAGCGGAGGCCGGGCGGCCAGTGCGGCGCAAGCGCAGATG
>PVHX01021709.1:0-29159 GCA_004024805.1 Geosciurus inauris
AAAGTTATTTAACATTTTTCAACCTAATTTTCTCATATATAATATGTAAATAATGGCAGCTTATTATGATTGGTATGAGGATTGAAACAGTGACATATATAAGGCACTCAGCTTTTGCTCAGCTCTACACAAGTTAGTTATCTTTATGACTTTATGGTAGGGTCTTGAGAGGAATGGAAAACAAGATTCAGGGCCATAGTATTTAGACAATTTGCAGAGGGCTCTGGTCTCAAATTCAGTAAGCCCAAGGAATGAGATTACCTGACATGCATAGATATGGTTACTCATCTTTATCTCTCTGTCCCCTGAAGCAGTACTTCTTAAACTTTAATGTGCATCATGACTACCTGGGAAATCTTATTAAAAGGCAGACTCTTATTTCAAAGGCAGGAGGAAGTAAGCTCCATATTCTGCATTTCTAGCAAACTCCTGAGTAATGCTGATGCTTCCAGAAGTGCATAGGTGTTTGTGTGTACATGCACAATGGTGTGTACCGCATGTGTGCTCTCGATGCCAATATGAAATATATTCTTCCTATAAGTCACAGTTCACAATGTTTGAAAACATTGTCCAGAGAAATATCTTACAGCCTTGCACTGAGCTGTCTCTACAAGAGATTCCTCCCATGCCAGCCTTGGGAATCAGGGATGATTTTATACAGAAAGCAGGAGAGCTCCATATTACTCCTGATCACTCTGCAATAAAAGTCCCTCACAAATCCTTACAAATCCTCAGTTCTGTTTGTTGAGACCCCCCACAGAGCCTGCGATGTTACCTAGCATTGTCTGATGTCTGTGCTGATTTTCCCAGCACTTTGGGGCTTCTGGCTTGGCGCCTCTTTTGCAGACCACCAGGGACCTGACATCCCCACTCCTTCCCTGGGGTATCTAGTTTCATTCTTTAGCTACTGGTTTAAAGTTTCTCTTCCTTGGAAGACAGGGACAGCTGGGAATGTGGATCTCATCCTGTCTGGGTTTTCCCCTGACAAGTGGCGGTAATGGCAGGATATGAGGTGCTTGAAGACCACTCATGATTCTATTATCACAGACAGCAGAGTCAGTAACGGAAGGAACAGGTGCAGGGGACCGGGTTTCAGTTTGCAGGCAAGTGGGAACAGCCAGCAGAGCAGGCATGGAAATCATGGATTTTAGAAAAATCACTTGGGGGAGAAATGAGTAGGTGGAATATAGTGGTGGTAAAACTATTCTGTTTAATACTGCAATAGTGGAAAAGTGACAATGCATTTGTCAAAATCCATAGGATGCACAGCACCAAGAATGAATCTGGATCTCAACTATGGACTCTGGTTCATAATATTGCATCCATATTGACTCATCAATTGTAATAGAGTACCAGTAATGCAGTATGTTACATCATAAGAGAAACTTGGGAGGGAGCATATGGTAACTCTATATTTCCCACTGAATTTTCATATGAATTTAAAACTGCTAAAAAACAGTCTATTAATTTATTTAATGGGAGATAAAAACTGGATATTTTTTATCTGGGCTATGGTGATGATTCAAATAAATAAAATATAAAAAATACAAAAAAAGGTTAAATCAAAACAAACATAGCAACAACAAAAAAGCAGTAAATAAATGTCTATACTATCCAACAACAACATCAACAAACACACAGAATTACTGGTATCTTACATGTATACATTCTCCCCTCCTCAACCCCTTTACTGAGATGTGCCAGCTGCTCTTGAAGTCTGTATCCTTGCAGACTATATGCTATCCATAGATATATGTAAGGGAAATAATACTTTCCAAATTCTATAAATATTGTGCACCCTTTTTGGTCAGCTGCTTTCCTTCCCTGAACCCCATCTACCATTAAGGTTAAACCACGAGACCTGGGACCAGAATGAGAGGACACAGATGGGAAAAGGTAATGGAACCTATGCCATCTCACCCAGGGAGGTACATCAAAGAGAAGAGAGCCAGACATTGGGTTAGAGGAATCCTTACTTCCTCCCATCTCTGGGCTGAACCTTGGGACAGTGGGAGTGTAAAGGCATTGAGACAGACACAAAGGGACCCCAGGCCACCGGGTCTAGTGATGCTTACCCAGCACCTCTAGGTGCAGCTGTGGTCAGAAGAAGTGCCTCCTTCCACTGAGAGCCACTCCTACATGCACAGGGTGGGATGGAAACTTAAATGTTAACTGACTGAAGTGGATAGTAGCGGTATGGTTCTTATTATAAAAAGTAATATGTGCACATGGAAATAATCATTTAAATGGAAAGGTATAAAGTAAAAAGTAAAAAATCACACTCCATTACGTCCAACCCAGGCCCATTTTTTCATAAGTAAACAGTTTTCACTTGTTTATATTCTTTTTCCTGGTAGTCATCTACATACTTCAAATAGCAGGTTTATACTATCTCCTATTTTACCAACTTTAAGAGGACACTATTGAATGTTGCTTTTAAAAAATAAAAACAATTTTTTACTCATATTAAATTCTCTTCCAACTTTAGCATATTTTTATTTTTAGTTCGGTTGGCTATTTTTGTAACTTTAAAAAATATATTTGTGGGACTCCATGGTAGAGCACTTACTGAGCAGCACCACCAAAAAGAAATTTTTTTAAATTTTAAAAATATAACTTTTTTGATGTAGCAACTTTAAAGAAATATGAGGAAATATGTTCTTTTTTTCCTATTCCATTCTGTTTCCCTTAACTTCTGTCTTAGTATTTTCCTGTGACCAACATGCATAATGTTTATATTTTCCTTTGTAATTACAATCAAGTCTTATGAGCTTTATTTATAGAATGATTCTTTTAAAAAAATCAAAAGGGCATTGATGATAATGAGTGTGTAAATAGCATTAACTGCTGATTGGGTAATATAGCTTAGCCAGAAGCAGTGTATCGTAAAGGTAAATCATGTGGCTCAGAATAGCTCTGCTACTTGAGAGCTGTAAGACTTGGTATGGTTATTCAATCTCTCTGTGCTTCAATTTTTCATTTGGAAAAAAGTGAGATAACAATATCTATCTCCATAAGACTGTTGGAAAATTACATAAAAATAATCTATCTAAAGTACTTAGCACAGTGTCCAACACAGGGTAAGAATTTCAATAAAAGTGCATAGTACTAATAATTCATTCCCATCACCTAATAATTTTAGGAGTTATTATTATTAGATAAGGTGAATGGATTCATTAGGAAAGTGTTATAATTTTTGTGTTAGTAAACTTATGTCAGGCTAAGGAGAATATTCTACATACCAAGGTGAAATGAATTCCTTTGAAACCTTCATCAGTTCAAAATCATCCCATAGATTAGCTTCATTTTAAGATCACGATTTCTTTGTATTTCCTGACATTTCCAATTGCTTTTCTATTTTCTTGTTCTTTCCATCAAGTTGAGGAGAAGAGATAATGAAGTAACTGACAAATGGCATGGGACAGAACCCCCTTGGTTTCTGACTTTCCAGTTTTGGCCCCCTGTGACCTGGGTGTTTTCTATTCCCCAGATACCTGAAAGAGCCTATCTTTATGAGATTCCCCCAACACACACCCATATTCATATCCTACCCCCCGCCCCGCCTCATACAAATGATAAGCGTTTCATTCTGGGTGCACTTTCGTGTTTTCTCTGTCTCTGTCCATATCTCACTCCCTTCCTCACAAAAACTGAGTAAGGTGACAGTACCCATCACCTTGCAGCAGGGGTCATTCTTGTCCTTCGCCTTGACTTATCCTTGGGGACTCGTTCACCAGGGAGATAAGATATCCTCTAGTACTGGAAAGACCCAAATTGCACTTAATGCACTGAAAGTAATACAATGTGAAATTCAAACTTTAATACATCAGATCTACAATCACTGTAGGGGACAAGGAAGAAGCATTTGTGTTTCTTGATAAGAAAAACTAGCTGACCATTCTATAAACCTTCACAGATACAAAATAAAAATCAGGGGGATGGGATCCAATCCAATCCTGGAATATCTTAGGAATGAACATCCTTAGGGTGTAGCTGAAGATTTTACTTAAAGCCAAACTTCCCTGATGACCAAAGGAAGGAGGGGACACATAATAATAGACATAAGGTCTCCATAGGGAACTAGCGCCTGATGTTTTGCGAAGCTTTCCAACAATGCAAATGGTGTCAGTTCTCCTACACTGACTGTGGTGTTCTAATAAATCAAATTATCAAAGCCTCATAAATGAAAAAAAAAAGTGAAACAAAAACAAGTGAAGCAAGCATAGTTTGCTACTCTAACATCAAAGGATCCCAAACCATAAATCCATAACATTCACTTTCAAAAGCAGATGATGAAAAAATATGGAATGAGTTTCTTAGATTTAATTTTAAAGCAGCAAAAGTATGTGAAAACAGAAAAGAAATGCTGAAAAGCAGAAACCAGAGTAGAGGGCACTTCATTTTAGAATTTTTAGCTTCTCCAGGGAGCAAAAGAGCTTAGTTCCTTGATGGCTGGAAAACCATAGGCAGAGTTTGCAGGCTCTTTTTTGTATTAAGTCCAATCATTCAACTCCAGTCTGTAAATCAGATACCCAGGGGGTACATAACACATTATTAAATTTATGCAAGAGCTCTGAGTTCATCAAGGAAAATAAAGAAAGGTGCTAAATGTCACAAGTGATTTTGCTGGTAATCAAACCATCCAATATTAAATTGATTTTTAAATCGTATAGTCTCCTTTCTTGCAAAGTCTCACTTGTAGTCTCACTGTTCCTTTTTTTTTTTTTGGTTAAACATATTTTATTCCTCTTCTGATGACATCTCAGTTCCTTTTAGAGAATTGTTTTTCCCTGTTGTGTGTAATCTTGGTGGGAAGTAGTACCTTTCTCCTGCTCAAAAGCCTTGCAAGCTAAGTGAGGCAGGTCAACCTTATCCCAGCCTGTCTGTGGAGTAGGCATGTAAAAGTGTGCAGCTCCAGTCAATGGGACATCCTCTCTGGTCTGAGAATAGGATACCAGCATGTGAGTGGTAATGAGGATTTATTTTTCCTTGCTGATTAGTCTCAAGTTCCCATGAGTCCTTCCTGTTTTTCAAACCCCATCATCTGGCCCATCATTGATCTGTCCCTAGTAGCCACTCAACAAATCTTTTTTTTTTTTTTCCTTTAAGACCATTAGAGTCTATTTTACCAAAAGAAAAAAAAAATTTCTTGTTTGGCATTAGGGACACAGAGACATGGTTCTGGCCCTCAGACGGACCATAGAGAAAACTTATGTAAATAGGTTATTATATTGCAACAGAGGAGACATCATTATAGAAATGAACAAAAGTCATAAAGGCAGAAGTCAATCATTACACTTAGGGGACAGAGGGAATGTTCCACAGAGAAGGCGAAGCATGAATGGTTTTGAAGGACAGGGAGGAGTTTGTCTTTGCAACAAGGATAGGGCAGGCAGACATTCCAGCAGAGGGAACATCATACACAAAGACACAGAGGTATGGAAGACAAAGTCAGGAGTGGGGACTTCCAGGAATGAGGCTGGGGAAGAGCACTTGTGGCAGATGAGTTTGGATGAGGCTGAGTCTGAATCTGCATCATGGAAGACTGTATTCAGTGCCAATGGGTTGGTGTTCAGTAAACACCCAGTGGAGTAGCTGGTGCAAAGAAAATCAAAAGCATTGCCCTCAACTCCATGAGGACTCAGAAACTAGTTTGGGAAAAGTAAAACTTAAAATAGAAAAACAGATGTTTCAAACTAGTCATGAATGACTTTTAAAGAATCAATTCAAAAAAAGTAAAAATATTGTCAGGGTCATATTTAGGACTCGAAATAACTGTTTTAAATCTCATGGGACTCCTGTTTTGATAATTTACTCTATTGATCAGAAGAATTTCAATGATACAGTGTGGGTTGGGGCTGTAGCGCAGTGGTAG
Source organism: Geosciurus inauris (assembly GCA_004024805.1). Lineage (NCBI taxonomy): Eukaryota > Metazoa > Chordata > Mammalia > Rodentia > Sciuridae > Geosciurus > Geosciurus inauris. The sequence continues at coordinate 5,876 of PVHX01021709.1, forward strand.
AGCGCTTGCTTGGCAAGCGTGAGGCACTGGGTTCGATCCTCAGCACCACATATAAAATAATAAATGAATAAAATATTCATCAACAACTAAAAAAAAATTTAAAAAAAATGATACAGTTGGGAATTCTTATGAACTTTAAAAATGTTGACACTAGGAAATAGTTGAAAATTACCTTCTGCTGGGAGACAATTCTCCCTGGGTCTCTCAAATTTCTACACACCTTGCCAGCAGAGACACTGACTATCCTTTGTTTCAGACTTGCTATTTGAGGTACGTGTAGTATCCTTGGAAGATAGATATAGTGTCCCCTACAGAGCAAAGGGCATAATATCAAACCCCTATTCAGCACTTAGCTTTGTGCTAGGCCTCATGGGAAATCAGAACAACGAATAAAACATTGTATGTCAGGAGAGGTGACTGACACATGAAACTAGATTGAAAACACAAAATAATACATAGTCAGGTGTTACATTCCATGGCAAAAAAATGTCCTTTTAGTCATATTGTTTTGGTATTTAGTCAAGATGTTTTGAATGTTGTCAAATTTCAAAGGACATCAATATCAATGAGGGCTCAATGACACAGAGGAAGCCTCACAGAGGGGCCTGTTGTTGTGGGAAATGGTTTGTCCAAAACTTCACATGCTGGAAGCTTAGTCCCCACTGTGGTGGTGTTGAGGTGGTAGATCATTTAAGAGATGGGCCTAATGAAGGTAATTTGGTCATGGGGCCACCACCCTCAGAAGGGATCAGTGTTGATCTCTGGGAGTGAACCAATCAATTAGTTCTTGAGAGAAAGTTCTTATAAAGCAAAGCCACCCCTTTGGTGCTTCTGCACAGGGTTGGTTCTTTTTCTGTGGTTTTTTTTTTTTTTTTTTTTGCCATATGTGATGAACATGTTCACTGGAGCCCAAACAGATGGATTGCCCAATCTTGGACCTTCAGTCTCTTAAAATGTGTACAAATTAAAACTCTTTTTAAAAATAAAATACTCAACTTCAGATACTTTGTGATAGAAACAGGAAATGGACTAATACAGGAGCTTCAGCTGGGCTATACAAGATGGGAGTTTTATAAGAGGAGGATAGAGGGGAAACATTGTGAAAGTCAGGAATGAGGATTAAGGAGCAAGTTGGCAGATGTCACTGCTTCTACTGTCTCCTGTATTCATCCTCCAGGTGTCCTAAACTCCCTCTACTGTGAAGTCTGAGTACCAAAGTCCTTGTGCTGGAGGGACATTATACAGATGCTTGCATCAGCAAATGTGAAATCCCTTTGAAGTGACAGTACTTCATAGATAATACAAACAGATTGGTTAAATCAAAAATTATTAATTGTTGAGTCTTCTCTTCTCTGGGCTAAATGTCTATGGGTGCTGTCAGGAGGCACAGAGAAGGTCTGAGTGCCAGCTATTGTGTTGTGTCCTGACAGCATCACTGACCCATGCTCCTGAGGTGTCAAGGTTCAGAATTCTCCAGTTATAACCTGCCAGGCAGTTTAGAGAGGGCTTTCACCTTCCTTGGTACAGACACTATATTTATGATATTTATGTGACCAAAAAAGCAATGAACACATTAACTCTTATAATCATGCCAACAAAAATTCCTTTTTAATTTTAATATGATTCACTGCTGCATTTTTATTTTCTCCATTCTGCCCTCATGGGTAGAGCTTCAATTTGCTGTCTCCGGATAAGAACTGACGCAAATAACAGAGAATGGCTGAGCAGATTAGCAGTGTCACAGATGTAGGCGGTGGTCACCTAAGCTGGACCATGTCACCCAACTGGGAAGACAGGTCATTATCAGCTGGTCTCTTGGAGCAGCTGAAGATTGCCTTCTTAGGCAATCACAAGTCCACCTCCTCCTCAAACCCCTGCTCCTGACCATCATCTCATTCACACTTGACCTCATCTCCCCACACAGGGTAGGAATTTCCTTCCAGGACACCTACAGATGCACTCATCCCCACCAAAGACAATCCTTTCCCCTTCCTCTGTGATCCAAGGCCATGCTTTGACTTTTATGTTTATCAATCCCACATCCTATGTTCTCTTTCTCCTATATCTTTTTTTTGGTACTGAGGATTGAACTCAGGGGTGCTCGACCACTGAGCCACATCCTCAGCCCTGTTTTGTGTTTTATGTAGAGACAGGGTCTCACTGAGTTGCTGAGTGCCTCGCTGTTGCTGAGGCTGGCTTTGAACTGGCAATTCTCCTGTCTCAGCCTCCCAAAGTGCTAGGATTACAGGCATGTGACACCATGACCGGCTTCTCTCCTATATCTTTAACATTGTCCTGCTTACTGGCTCTGCCACCTCAACACAAACATCCTTTCCTTTTCATAAAACCCACTTGTTAAGGACTGAATGTTTCTGTCCTCCCCCAATTCATATGAGGATGCCCCGGTCCCCAGCATGGCTGTATGTGCAGATGGGGCTTCTACAGAAGTAATTAAGATTCAATGAGGTCACAAGTGTGGGTCCATGATCCCACCAGATTAATGTCCTTCCAAGAAGAGACACCAGAAAGCTATGCCTTTTCTCTGTCTCTCCTCTCTGCCCACTAAGGAAAGGCCATGTGTGGGCCCAGCAAAAAGGACACAGCATCTATAGGCCTGGAAGTGAGCACTTAGCAGACTCTTACCAGACACATGGTTCTAACAAGTTCTATTCCTTTAAAATTTAAGGCATCTCTCTTGAGAAGTAGCCCCTGACCCTTAAATTTTAATTTGGATGTTAGCACACTTCACATAACCATTTTCTCCCCCTATTTTCTCTACTAGACAATGAGCTTTTAGGAGACAAACCATGTCTCATTTGATTTTATATTCCCAGTAACTACTACCCTGCCTGACACACAGTAGGCCTTCAAGATCTGACATGTGATAGGTCTTGTGTTATAAAATGCATTTTGAATCCTCTCTTTTAGGTCAAAGAGATCTTCAAATCATAATCTATAAAAAACTTATAATTATGTGGTCTATCCTGGAGGTGGGAAAATAAATTTAATTGCATGAACTTGGGCATAGAAAGAGTCACAAGCAGATGACAAACTTACAGACATATCACAGAACAAGATTTGAAACAAAGACTCTCAAAAAATAACCCCCCCCCACCACCACCACCAAACAGAGAATGTGTTGGCAGCCTTGACTTGAAAGAAATACTAAGGGAAGTTATTTAAGCAGAAGGAAAATAATACTAGATGGAAACATGGTAATTCAGGAAGGAATGCAGAGAAGTAGAAAAGGTAAACATGTGGGCAAAGCATAATGACTATTGACTGCTTAAAACAACAATAATAATGTTTTGTGGGATTAAAAATACGCAGAAATGAAACACATGGCAGTGGTAACAATAGCCAAACCAGGGTAAGTGGGTGTCTTAGCCTGCTCAGGCTGCTGTAACAAAATACCACAAAATGGGTGGTTTATAAACAACAGAAATTTATTTCTCACAGTTCTGGAAGCTGGGAAGTTGATGATCACAGCAGATCCAGTTCTAATGAGGACCTATTTACTGGTTCACACTGGTCTTTTCTTATTGGGTATGCATACAGTGAAAGGGGTGAGGGGACTCTTTCAGATCTCTTTTATAAGAACACTAACTCCATGCATGACCATATTGTCCCCATGATCTCATCACCTCCAAAGGCCCAGCCTCCCCATGCTGTCACCCTGTGGGTGAGGATTTCAATAATGAATTTGGCAGGGTGGGAGGACATACATATTCAGATCACAGTTATGGGCTTAAATGTCATTAAGCTTCTTTCATTGTTCAAGAAATACTAATGGAACCAGTTTACAGTAAACTCTCTAAGTCAAGGATGCAGGATTGTAATCTCTGTGGAAACCACACAAAGAATATTTGAAGAATGTATAATCAATAAGCAAATAGGGTGTGGAAAATGGAATAACTTTTTAAATACTAGGTTAATGTAAGAAAAGACAAAGACAAGAAAAGAGAGAAAGAATAAAAAAAAGATGGGACAAATAGTAAATAAAAGAAAGACGGTAGACTTAAGCCCAGATGGACTATGGTTGGCCTATTGTTTAGCCCACTAGTTTCAGAAAAGAAGGAAAGCCAACCTGGGAAAGCCACACAATTATCATGGAGCAGGTGTAGAGAGGGAGGTAGAAAGGAGATGCTTTGTACCCAAAGAGGATGTGATGGAGGGATGTATTGTCAGATGAACTTTCCAGCCCAAGGATATCTCTGAACATGGGATCTCTAAGAGTGAAAACCTCTGGTATCCTTACAGTAAACTCTCCTTCCTGAGCTAATTTCAGGCTGTTCTGTTCCAACCTTCTGTTGCAAACAAATGACCCCTAACTGAGACAGCGGTCACGGTCAATAGGAACAGAGAAATATGGTCTCATTAGACTAGCCTCTGGGGAGACTGAACTAGTGTCTTGGTCATGAAGCTTCTATCACAAGAATGCTTTCATATTCCAGGTTCCTGTCATGATGACTTCTGTGTGGGTTTTTAAAAATGTATTCTAAAATACCAGATAATCACTCTTTAATTTGAATAGAAAGGTGGCATTGCTTATAATTAATGGAATATTGAAATGTCTAAAGTAAAAATGTTTCATGCTAAGAAAACAGAAGAAAAAACAAAGGCCTCTTGGTTGATTTTTCCATCATGACCATCTGGTTTTGTAATTAATGTCTTGCCAATATACAAAATTTTTTCTATGTAAATCTTTTACATTCTTGCTGCATTTTCAATTAAAGTCTCTGAATTAAAACTTTGTACCATGAGTCAGCAGTTAAAGCAAACATGTTTTTTCCATTTATCTTCCTTTGGGAAAACCCAGTCCCAAATGTAGAATGCCTGCCATCCTTTAGTTCCTTTCATCAATCCAGATGTCCATAATTACTTCGGGAGGTTACCACAGTGGTTTGCCCTGCCATCTGACACCATTTTTCCCATGATTACTACAATGGCTTCCCTTGCCTTTCACTGTTGGCTACAAATACTCCTTTTCATCGTGGAAAATATAACCTATGGTTTGCAGATGCTGGATCTGGAGACACCTCATGTTCCTGAGTGGCTTCATGCAGGGAGTGCCATTTCACAGCTGTGTGGGGACAGAGAGACTGTCACTTAATAGTCCATTTTGGATGTGGTCATTCTGTTCACTGAACTGTCTTACAGAAAGTCAATATTCTAAGGAGGGAAGGTGGAGTTCTAAAGGTCATGTACACAAGAGTCATGAGGTCCACACAGACATTATTTATGATAATAACCTCCAAAGTGTGGCCCCAAAGCCATCATGACCCTCATCAACATTTGGTTGGCCTTAGACAAATGGTCAGTTGGCCATCTACTGCAGATGGATTACAAAAGATGTTAAGTGCAATAGTGTCTTATTGGTTAAACACCTGGGTCAATAGGTCAGCAAGGTCTGCTTCTCTTGAAGAAGCCCTCTCAAAGCAGACCATCAACAGCACCACCTTGAACACCCGGCCATACTGTAGACATTCCTGCCTGCATGCACTGCTACCCCCTCCCCCCACACACTAACCAATTTGGTGATGATAGTATAATATAAAACTTCACCAAAAATGTTACTACAACTGTATAGATTTACCATTTAACACTCTACTATAGGCCATACCTTATTCTAGAAGTTTTGCCCACATTATCTCTAATTATCTCCTCATAACAACTTTGCAGACTGGACATTTTTAATTCTTACTCAACAGATGAGGAAACCTAGGCTCAGAGCAGCTAACTTGTCCCTAATCTTATGGCTAGTTATGTTTTCTTACTGTGATGGATTTTTAGACAGCAAAATTAATCTTGTCTGAGAGTACTTGCTAAGGATTTCATAAAGAAGGGAAAATCCTGAAATGATAATGGGAAAATAGAAATAACTTCCTTTTAAAAACTAAATCCAAATACTATGGAGTTATATTATCTGCTGCTTAAAATCTTCCTATTTCACACATCAGAACAATACCTAATTAATGGAGTTACCTATTCAGAATTCTGAGCTACTGTGCCATCATTTCAGGCACACACATGTAAAATGTTTTAGGCAAAGTTTCTTACTCATCACGTCCTTTGAACATCTATCTCCCTGCCAATGACCCTGAGATAAATTGAGTACAAATGAATTTAACTATGTAGGTTACATTATTCTGGAATATATACAAGTTTGTAAACTAAGAGGAAAGAACTTAGGAAAATATATATTTGGAGATTTGAACAAAACCAAATTACTCAGGAAAACATATAATATATATCATCTGCAAGGGTTCCACAAACTCCCAAAGCCATCAAAACCAATGGCTCCCAAACAAACCAGGCCAGGCATGCCAGAAAGAGTGAGATGAGACTTGAAAAATTCAGACCTGATATGTTTGGTTCTGTATATGTAGTTTCCAGAATTTTTTCCACAGGAGCCAAAAATTTCTTTAAAGTTAAGAAAACAAGGCTCTACTGGTAGGGCCTGAGAAAAAAATGAATAAGTGCATAAAAGCTGATTATCTTAACAGACTTAAGAGAGATGTGGAATATATAAGAAATAATAATAATAAATCCATTTGCTCTTCCCACTGTTATTGAAGCTGCTTGGAGAAATTTTTTTCTTCAGGCCAAAGGAAAATCATATTTTCTCTTTCTTTTGTGAGTCCTTCCAAAGTTTTCTAGGGCAGAATTATATTCACCTAAACCCTGACCACAGGCCATAGGATCAGGCCTCTTATTAATAATGATCTTTTTGTTGTTTTGATTTTAGAAATTCATTAATCCTGTGACTTGCCTTGTGTTGAAAGCTATTGCATTTGTATCTGCGAGCTTTTAGCTTGAACTAATTGTTTAGAAATTGTTTCTCCCCTAAATTATGGGTTCATTTATTTAATCAATGAATGAATAATTAATTTTAGTGCTGTGGTATCATAAACAGAGGGTATGTTAGCCAGCTTCCCATTACTGTAACAAATACCTGAGATAAAACAACTTTAAAAAGAGGACAGGTTTAACCTGTTTTGGAAAATTCAGTTCATGATGGATTGACAAGCTAACACATCATGTCAGGAAGCACATGATGTGTTATGGCAAGCTAACACATCATGTCAGGAAGCACATAGGGGAGCAAGCTGCTCACTTCCTGGTGGCTGTGAAGCAAAGAGAATAACCCTAGTGTATCACTCTCCTCTTAAAGAGCACACCCCCAATGACCTAAAACCTCCCACTAGTCCCCGACTCTTAAAGGCTCCACCACCTCCCAATAGTGCCAAGTCAAAGACCAAGTCTTTAACACATGGGCCTTTGGGGGACATTTAAAATCCAAACTATAGCAGAGGGTTAACTGGGAGTGCAGTGTGGATGCTACTTTAGATTAGGTGGTGGGATGGCATCTCCAAGGAGATGACACTTGAGCCCAGTCAGTCAGTGGATGAAGATTCCAGGTCTAGGGAACAGTAAGTGTGGAGCCTCAAGGCAGTAGGGATCTTTACGTCATCAGAGTAGTAAAAGGACAGAACGGTGGTCATTTTTCCAAAATTTTCACTTTTAATTATTTCAAATTTTTGTTTTTAAAAGACTAGGTTGGCTGCTCTTCAGAGAACAGACTAAAATAGGGTGAGCATGGAGGCAGAGATACTATTTAGGAAGCTAAGCAGACATACAGGTGGGAGAGAAAACACTGGTCTGCCTTTTGGGATGTGATATGAATATTGAAGTGGAAGAATGGTGAAGTTGACCCCAGAGCCCAGAGCCCGGGTCCTGTTACCTAAAGTTTTCTTTCTTAAAGGGTGGAGAGTGGGGGTGGTTAGAAAATTCATTTTATTCAGAAGGCAGTACCATAAATTATTATCATAACTCTTCCCATGGACTGTACTCTATGTGGTGAGTACATTATTATTTGTAATATATCAGTCCAATAATCTAAGTTGGGCACTATTAACTCTATTTTGCAGATAAAGAAGTAGAGGCTTAGAAAGCCTAAATGACTTGCCTAAGGTCATGAAGATAGTAATTGATGAAGATGAGATTTGGTGAAGTCCCTGCTTTCTTCATAAAGGAGGAGGAGGAGGAAAAGAAAGGAAAGAGTAAGGGAGAAAGAACACAGCAAGGGCCATCGGGTTGAGAAATGATAGAAATCATTACATGAACGATACTGTAAAAATTAAATCAGTGGTTTCACCGACTTGGGGTGGGGGACTCAATATATACTAGAAATTCATTTTAAACATTAACTCAAATTTTGGCTGACTGCACATGATGATGAGGGGTGGAAGAGAAAAAAGCTATAGTCAAACTTTCAGAAAGCAATAGATTAACCGGGTTATTATCGGGGGAAAATATCAAGTAACAAACACTCAACCAAAGAGGAAGGGAGGGAGGGAAAAGTGTCCCTCCTCCACAGTAGGAAATTGAAGCCCCTTCGGAAGAGGCCCATCTCCAGCCTAGTCTCAGCTCCAGGCTGCCTGGAAAGGCGCTCCACTTCCAACGCCTCAGGGAAGGCGACTATCTTACTGGACACAGTTCAATCCGCCCTTTGATTGCCTTTCCCCTAAACTTAAGAGAATTTTGCAAAAAGAAAATGAAGAGCTTTGCCTCGTTCCTGTTACTCTGTTTTGTAAAGAAACAGGGACCGGCGTGAGATCTCAGTGAGGTCAGGGCAAGGACACCGGCTGGGGGGTCCCCGCTGATTCCCAAACATAGGCCTCCGCCCCGGGCCCCCCCAGGAGCCACGGGAAGCGCCGCACGTTTGGTTTGGTTGATTTGGTTGGGAAGGGGCAGATCGTCTGTGGAATCCCATCTCCTCGGTGGCTGGTGTTTTTGTTTTGTGCACTGTTGGTGTTTTCTGTTCAAACTTCACAAACGTCGGGGGCGGGGTGGGGGGCGGTAAGGGTCCCAGATGCAGCAAGTCCCAGGGCCCCAGGAGACCCATAGGGGAGGCCCTGGCGGCCGAGCAGGCCCCGGTCCTCCGCCAAAGCAAACGAGCTGCGGCGCTGGCGGCCTGGGGGCCAGGGAGGCAGTCTGCCGGCCGCTCCCCTGGGAGCCGAGCCTGAGCCGCAGCTCTGCCTTCCTTTTGCAGCTGCGGGTGGCCCAGAGCTGAGCCGCATGCTCCTCCTAGGCTCCAGCTCTACTCCTAGTCCGGAACCCCAAGCTGAGTGGCCTCACCTCCTGCCCCTGTACAACCCTGCCTCCTTCCCCAACTGGCAAAGGCAGAGATGAAACCAACTTGTGTTCCCGGGTAAGGACAGCTGTAATAAGTGCCCTTGGGGTAAACCCAGTGGGGAGTAGAAACAAGTGTAAGAGATACATACAATATATACCATTCATTATCTCATTAGTAGAAATCACATGTATCATGTACAACATACTTTGTCTTAATCCTCTCAACAAATTAACCTGAAACTCAAAAGGGCTGTCATCTGTTCAAGGTCACACAGCTAGTAAGGAGGATGTTGAGAGTCAAACTCAGATCTCAGTTCCAAAACCCTTGCTCTCAATTTGTACTCATGAGCTGAGATGACAAACTGATCAAGTATCTACTATATGCCAGCAAAGGACAAAGACCATCAGAAGATCAAGACTCTGAAAAGATAATGGGGATCTTTCTTGCTTCACACTTTTTATGGAATTCAAAATGAAATCTGGCTGTTTCTTTTTTAGAGCTTATAACATTTGCGAGTCTGCTGAAATTAAGATAGCATATTTGGCTTTTATATTTTTCTAATTGAAAAGTTCCAGATAAGATCACTGGTACTAAATTTCTCTTTTAATGCACAAAAAAGACATACCTAGGTACTCCAGGCCTGGGTACAATGGAGGACAAGACAGATCTTTCATCCTTCTCTTGAGTGAGCTTGAAGCACCAGCATCAGGCCTTACACCTACAAGCACACAGCAGTCTAAGTGGGACGCTGGTGGCCAAGCTTCACACTTCTCTTCAGGGATCTGGTCTCCCAACACTCCCTGCATTATCAGACCCCAGAGCACATTGGAGGCCAGACAGCAGGGCTGACAAAGCTTGTGCTCCCTGGGGTAATTAAGCCCAAGTTGCCCACAGGTGCTACACAGGTGGTCTTAGCCCCTAGCAATGACCTAGGAAAAGCCCTTGGGAGTCCTCAGCTGCAACCAATCCTCCAGGCTGCCTGCCTTCTTGAAAGAGTCCAGATTTCACTTATTAAACATATTAATCTGAAGTTAACAATTTGTGCTTGTTTCACTAAATGGCTTGGAGAGAAGAATGTTAGGGAAAAGAATTTGATCTGATGGGAAAACTTAACCCTGATGGACTAAGTGGCCTCAGGATCCTGACTTTTAAAATAGCTGGAAGTGAAGGGACTGTTCACAGAAGTGGAGAGTCAGAGGGTAAACCTAACTGGAGTTAAAGAAACACAAACAAAACCCATCCCCTTCTCGCCCAGAACTGCCATGTGACTCTGAGGACATTGCTTACTGCAGTGACAGCATTTTAAACAGCTGCCCAGAGGGGTTTTAAATAGACTTGATGTAATTCAATGATTTATGGGGCATGGGTTACCAAAATATTAAAGTTCTGAAATGTCCCCAAACCAAAACCATGGCCCCAGCATTACCCACTCCAAACCAAGCAATTCTCTGCTGTTGGACTGTGGTGCGGCGGCTCCTTCAAAAAACTGTGGCTGCTCTGAAGGAGGCGCCAGAAAAAGATAAACAGCCTCTGATGACTAGAGACAACCTTCCACATAAAAACACTCTCAGTCTTCAACGACCCAGTCCACGGAAGGCTTATTCAGGAAATAAGCCAGGCAATTATTATTTAATTGGTATATCAAATCCAAACATTTGGGGAAATTGAAGGGGACTATACCAAGAAATGAATCTGGTTAACGAAGAGCCCCTAAACCTCTACTTTATAAAATAAGACCCAATTATGTAAACATTTTACAGCCCTAATCAATAGTCCCCTCAAATGCAATGGTCTAAAATTGCACGCAAGTTTGGAATTGGAGATCGCTGCCATCCTTCCGTTACATCCTCTTCATTACACAAGAGCAAGCCTCCTTTTTCTAATCCTTGTGCATTCCTCCAGCCTCAAAGAGAACACTTTGAACCAGAGGCAGGTCTCAGAGAATTCTGACAGTTTTGTTTCTGTCAAAAATGATGAAAGATGACAGGCTATCACATTTCGACTTGTAACCTGATCATTTGCTTCAGGACTTCCTATTAAGATTAATTTGGAGACAGGGAAGAGCAAGGAGGAGGAGGAAGGGGAGGAGAAAGTGGGCTCAGAGAAGGCAAAGCAGAACTATTAAATGCTCTTCCTAAATGTAAGGGAGCTGGATTGGCAACCTGGTAGGTGCTTTTTACCTAGCCAAGGGCCAGGAAAATGTTGAATGAATGTTGTGTTGGTTTTCATCTTAATATCCCTTATATTTTAAATGAATATTTTGCTGAAAAACATTACAATAGAAGCCATTGGTGATAGTGCCTCAGGCGTGGAAGGGAGTGATGAGAAAGATCTTCTGTGTGTTCTGCAGCACCACTACATCATCGCCACCACCTCCACCGTCACCACCACCATCACCACCACCATCATGAACATCACCATCATCTTCACCACCATCACCACTGCCACCACCATCTCCACCATCACCATCACTGTTACCACCACTATCGCCTCCACCTCCACCACCACCACCACCACCTCCATCACTATCCCTACCCCACCTCACCATCACCATCACCGCCACCACTTCCACCATCACTACAACTCCATTATCACCACTACCACCACCACCACCCCAAATAAGGATGCATAATTTCTCTGGGATAAATTTTGTCTACCCAAAATAGTTACTTGCTCTCTTTATCTCAATCAAAACCAATTAGACTGTAGCTTTCAGCTTTTCTATTTTGAAGGGATTCCACCTCATCCTCAAAGTTCCTAAAACTGAGTCTCAAGGAGAGGGGTTCTTTTGTGAAATTTGTCTGGTGCTGGGGTTCATAGTTGGGAAAAGCCAAGATTATAAGGCAACAAGGAAGTCCTCCCTCAGGTGGACTTGGGGGAAGTCACACAAGATTTTCTGCTAACAGACTTGGGTATAGAAGACAAAGGACTGAGAACTTTAACTTCACATAGAAACCAAACACAGAGAGCTCTTTTGAAAGAAACTCAAAGTCAATGGATCCAAACCTACCCTCACCAGCCAGAGCCTTAGATAGGATAGAAAGAAGGTTTTATATCAAAGGCTAACCTCCATTTATTGGTGGTAGCTTCCTGGGACACTGTATTGAAAGGTGTGTGTGTATGTGTGTGTGTTTTAAGCTTAACAATAGAAAAGAATACAACCCCCCCCCCACACACACACACATTAGTGATTGGTTGTTACTGTGGGGGAAAAGGGAGGAAAATGGAGAACTTTCCACCACTTATCTTCTATCTCTATTGCTCCCCTCTCTCCTCCCAGAGAACCCATGTAGCTAATAATTCTATACTTACACATTATCACATCCTAATGCACTAGCCTCAGAGGCTTAATACTATCTTCTGAGAATTTGGAAGTCCATTACTAATACGTAGGTCATTGGTTCACATTACCAAACCAGACAAAAGCCAGAGGTGACTTATTTAAGGCCTTGAACACTAGCAAGATACATTCTCAGTCTCTTCACTATTCCTCTTAGCTTGAAGCTGCTTTAATCTAATTTCCATTACTATGACAAAATACCTGAGATAAACAGCTTACAAGGAGAAAAAATTTATTTTGGCTCACCGTTTAAGAGGTTTCAGTCCATGGTCAGCTGACTGTACTGTTTTTGTGCCCATGGCAAGGCAGAACATCATGGTGGCGAGGAGGGCATGGTCTGTTCACATCATGGAGACCAGGAAGGAGGAGGGTAGAGGGGAGGGAGGAAGGAATTTGGTCCCAGTATCCCCATCAAGGGTATGCTCCCAATGACCTTACTTCCTCTAATTATGCCCCAGCTACTAAAAGTTCTACCACCTTCCCCATAGCACTGCAGGTTGGTGACCAAGACTTTCTCAAATGGCCTTTGGGGGACATTTAACATATAAACCATAATAATCTCCCCAACTCACTTTCTCTGTGCCATAGCATGGCTACCAGAAGCATCAGAACCACACTTATGGCCTCGGGACTAGCAAAGGAAGGATCGCCCTCTTTCTCTCCACCAGCTTTAGTTTGGGGAAAAAAACATTCTCAGGGAAGGACTGTGATTAGCTTAGCTTGAGCCATGGATCCTTCTATGCATCAATCATAGAGGCAGAGGTGGAACATAACAGCTTTAGTCAGATGCTCATCCCTCAATTCGTTGTGACCACAGAGATGAAGTCCCATAGCAGAAAACTACTCCAACTCAAGGCCCCATGGCTGAATCAAGAGGGGAGTAGGGCAGGAGTCCTTGACTGCCCCCAAAAAGAGTTAGTGTAGATTAGCTATGGCTACCAGGGCAGCAAGACCCACAGCCACGACAATTTGAGCCAACTTCAGAAGGGATTTGAAAAATCCACAATATGCTGCCGTCCAGCTCTGTAAATATTATCAATAAGTAAAATACTTGTTCTTGGCGCTGAAGGCCCTACCTGTTCTAGAGACTGTTATGGCAGAGATGTCTCTAAGCTTTAGCTTAGAAGCGCAAAAACATCAAGGTTAGAGGTGGGGAATATTTATAATGTAGATTCCAGTTCCCGTGTTGGAGATTGTTTTGCTGTATCTGGGGCCCAGGATTTTACATTGTTAAAGTCCCTTCCCCAGGGTAATTTGGACATTTCAGGTTCACAGAGTATACTTTTGGAAATACTATTTGATACCATGACCCAAGGTCAGATGCCAAGTGCTAATGAGAGTGAGAGTGGGCACAGCAAGAAGATTCCAGCCCTTTCCAGCTACTTCAAGATGTCTCCTACTGTTGCAGTTGAGCATTGAAGAGAAGAATCCTCCTATTCCTAGGACTTTAGTCCTAAAAACCCTTTTCATTGAAGTCTTAAAAGCCTTAAGCATCCATCTCCCAGCTACCCTACTGCCTCAGGCTCCCAGAAATTCATACTTGCCTTCCTCCCTACACTGAGTACTGTGGTCCTCTACCCAGATTCCCCTTTAGGGCTGAAGTCTCTTTCCTCCAGCTGCTCAGAATATGGTGGGTGAAGGCCCGTAGTTGCTACCCTTGGACAGACAGACAGGTCCTGTTTTGTAGCAGCAGTCTGCACTCAGTGACAGGTCTCTCCTTGCAGAGGCATAAAGGCCTGGATCCTTTCCTCGAAGCAGGACACCTCTGCAGAGCTATGCTATCCCTGCTCCTATTGAGTCCTTCCTCAGAAAAGCCCTGCTTCTTTCACACCCAGCCCAGGTGTGGGTCTTGAGAGTCTTCTAGGATAAACCTCTGTGCAATTTCCATTTCAGAGTGGGCTTCCTGGGAAGCTGACCTAAGACCCAGTCAAACCAGAGCACCCCATCCTGCACAGAGGCAGCCTCCAACCTCATTCCAAAAGTTATTTGTTCTTGTTTTCAAGTAACAAATTAGTTCAGCTCCAAAGATAATGAAGATAATCTAGAAGTCTTTCTAGATTCTTAAGTTTGCATTTCAGGAGAAAGGGAATGATGGCAGGGATGGACTTGTAGGGATGAAAATTTGATACTTTGATCCTAGCCAGCCAAACCATCTCATAATAGTTCAGGTTCTATTCGTATGTGAGCAGCTGCTTTCCTGGGAAGCCACAGGAGGCAGTGCAGGCCCAGAAGTGTGAGGAGTGGGATGTGTGTATAAAAGGCAGGGAACTCTATTTTTCTTGGAATAGACAGGGATGGGGAGGACCTTGGGGAACTGAGGACAGGCCAAGAACAAATGAATTCAGCTCTGAGAAATGTTAAAAGACAAAATTACCACAAATCTGGTTTTGTAGATCTTAATTGGCTCTATTTGTGATTTTAGACTTGAACAGTGGTCTGAACCAAAAATTATTCAGAATGCTCTGTGCCCCACCCTATGGACCAAGAAACATACAGAAAACGGAAGTGAGGCACAGACACAGCTTGACTGGTTACAGTTCACCTTATAATTGGCCAGGATTCTGCTCTTTGTTACAAGAGTAGATTACAGTCTTTTTACACATCAAGTTAGCTTAAGTTCATCATATACGGAGAAACACTTAGACTAGACCTAATGGAGGTACTGTAATTTACAGGTGAAGCTCTAGCAAGGACTTCAGAGCCCTGAGACCCACTCGTGGCTTTGCCAATTCTAGCAATGTGCAAGAATTCATTCCTTAATCTATGAAATGGGAGTGACAATGACTACCCAATTTTTCTCTCTCAGAATGAGATAATATATGCAAACATCATGGAAAAGCTACTCTGCCTGTGGTCCTAACTCTCCCATGACCCTGAACCCTGTACTCCCTATCAATACTCCCAAACCCATGTAGACCTAGAACTCTGTACTTGCCAAAACACTTTCATGATAATAGTTATGCCACTTATTGTGCACTTAACCTGGTACAGTTTTTGCTAAATGCCTCCATAATAGAGCAGGAAGGAAAAGCCCAGTACTTCACCCACATTCTCGGTGATAACCTTGGGAGATGTTTTCTGTTTTACAGGGGAAGAACATGAGATGGGAGAGCTTTTCAACTTCCCCAGAGTCACACAGCTAGGAAGGGAAGGAGTTAGGATCTGAACCAGCTGTCTGGTACCAAAGCTCTTAGCCACTAAGCCAAACTGTCTGAAGAAAAAAATGATTCAGATGACTACTTAACTATCGTTTTAGGAGGAAACTTCTGAGTAGCTGTGTTGTGTTTTCTCTAGGTTTGGATAAAGGGTTAAAAATGCAGGGTCCCGTCCAAAACACACTAGTAACTTTCCCCTTTTGTTGCATTCCAAACACATATGTACTTTCCGACTGCTCCAGGGGTTGTAACATCCTTGCAGAGGCTGTGGCTTATGACCTATCATCACCTTCAAGATCTGCCTAGAAAGTAAGAAAAATATGATGTGAGAAGTTTTTTCTCTCTCAAAGCCAGTCTTAGGGAGCTAGCCATTTTTAGAGGAAAAGCAGGATTGTTGAAGGGCCATTGCACAGCGGGTTTATTTTAACCCTATGTGATGCAATAATAATAATAATTATATATATAAAGTTCTGCTTAAGAAAAGGTTCAGGAGAACTGGGAGTTGGCTGGCTTGGGTTTAAGAGGTGGTATGCAGCAAAACAGCCAGATATAGTTCTCTGGGGGAAAAGAGGTCTAAAAAGAAAAGAAAAGAAAGCTCCCTAGGTTTGGGAAAGGGCAATAAAGCATATGAAGGTGTGTGGTATCATGCCAAAAGCAAAAGAATATTCCACTACAACCACAACCCCAGTCATATGTTATTACTTATGCTAAGGTTGACAATGACTGGCATGGGGCATGAAACAACAATGTCTGGTGCATGTGGCATCATTCTATGCTAACAGGAAATCGTGTTCTCTTAATTCTGGGATTGGTTTCCTGCTGAAGGCCATCCAGGACAGAACAGAGAGTATACAAGAGTATTGTCCAATTTCTATTTTCCCCAGTGCCTCTTGTTGCTGGCAGGGAAAGCTGGCAGCCTTCACTTGATGTAATAGGGCTGCAGTCAGGCGCAAATAATGCCTGCGAAGCTGGTTGTAAATGTTGCATTTAGCAGGTTGGTTAGGGAGGAAAGAAATCATTGAAATGCAAACACATACACATGTACAAACAACTCCAGATGAAGCTCCATTTGTTCAGGGGCAAATACATAGACTTGATTCATTCACTGCCGTGAAGATCAAGGGTCTATCTTACAAGGTAGCAGACCTACTTCCCAAGGAGTCCCTTGGACATGTTTCAAAGGGATAGACTGGAAAAGCGGGGGGTGGGGGGGGGATGAGAACAGATAGGTATTGGCTGAGTTTTGGGTCTCCTTCCTTCGTGATTTCTAAGCCAGAGCTTCTTGGAAAGTCACAGAATACTTGGCAGGTACAGTGGTTGGGCCTGAGCCTGAGAAGACCCATGTTGATTAGTCGGTGTCATCTGCCAGCCCTTGCTCATGGGCATGCGTGGGATTCTCAATGACATCACGGACAGAATTTTATATTCCATGTATATCATGCACAGTTTCCATTGAATCAATTTCAGAATGAAATTTTAATTTCTGCTTTATTTTTCTATTTAACATAATATTGGTAATAAAGTAACCTATTGGAAAATGGTAAAGAAATGCATTTCATGTTAATAATGGACTTCAGCAAAATCACAACTGCCAAGGCATCTCCATCCTAAGCACTCCTCTTTGTCTCTGATCAATCAGGGGCTGCCAGTCAAGATATAGAGTCTCTCCTTCTCTATAACCAGAGACACGAGCAGCCCCAGAAGCTCTCATGAACGTCTATCTTATAGCTCCTCACTAGCCGGGATCATCATGTTACATATCCTATTTTAAAAATACCCTGTTTCAAAATTAATTGTAACAACAGTAATTATTTATGTCCAGGTAAGAAATCAGGCCACACCACACAGCATATGGAGGGTTAAATTGTAGATATTCATTCGATCATAGATTCTGCTGAGTCTGTCTTAATTCATCTCTTTGGGTGGCCACCCAGGTAAGAAAGAATTCCTTCTTAGTCCTAATCTATGAAATCTAAATCCCTTTTGTTAGAGCTATAGGCACAACATCCCTGTTCCCCTTATAACACACACACACACACACACACACACACACACACTGTTCTAGGTCAAAACCATACTCCCTGCAGCCATCAAAGCTCTGATCTGGCCACTCCCATGATTGGCTTTGGTGGGTTATTGGAAGACCCTGGGAGATGGCTAGGGCCAGGTGGATAGAACCTTAGAATGGGTAACTAAGAGCTCTCCAGCTGGATCAAGTTTCTTGGCAATGTATAGGAATAGGAGGGAGAATCTGAGCTGAGCCCCCTCCTAGCTACTGGTGGGGCTGGGAAGTGACAGGAAACTTTGAGAAGCAAGCCAGGTGGATGACACTTCTCCTTTGGCTCCAGCCTTGCTCAGCCTTTAGCTGAAGGCTTCACATAGCCATTCTCCATCCATGTTTCTTTTTCTCTCTCCCCTCTTCCTCCCCCCTCCCCTAATCATCATCTCCTCCTCTTCCTCCTCCTCTTCCATCTTCTTTCTTCTCTTTCTCTCTCATAATGTTTTGTTACTGTCTTTAATAAAGATTTTGCCTCAGGGCTGCCTGGCCCTGATGGACTGGTGTGCAGCCGTCACTATGAGGTCAACTGGGGGAACGGTCTCTGAAGGTTTGGCCAGAAGGTAGGGTCAAGAGAGCAGCCAGATGGCCAGGGCGTCAGTGAGTGGTGGCCTGGGTTTAGAGAACACAGGGCAGCAATGAGGCAAAACTGCCCTTATTCTCAGCAGGGGACTAGCCAGGAAGCCTCAGCCCCAGTCCAGCCTCCTTCCATCTGGGCACTCTAGTTGCAAGAGTCAGCTCAGTGCCTTACTCTAGCTTCTTTAAGTTGCTGTGAGAGTCTGGGATCCTGGCTGTTCTGGCAGCTCCTGCTCTTGGTCCAGGTCACTTCTAGTCTTCTCAAGTACCCACCCACTTCCCAGCCATGCCAGTTCCATTCTTGGGTAAGGCTCTTCCCCAGATGTCTCAAAGATCTAGTCTCCATCACCTGGCTTGTAGGATTGCCTCTCCAGGGCTAGTTAGTGGCAAGCCCAGGATAGAACCCAGAGCTCTGGCACCCAAGGAGGTCCTTGAATCTTTCTGCTCCTCAGGATTGCCTTTCTTTGTTTCCCAAATGACTGCTTTGTTGGCTGCAAGTGTTGCTTTTTGTAAGAAAATATCCTGCAATTCATTAGTCCAAGTCAAGCACAAGTGGAGCTAATCTAGTGAAAAGTGTTTTTTGTTTGTTTTGCTTTTCTATTGGTGGTTTGAAATCCTACTGGACTCAGGACATTTCTTTTCCTGTTCCCATTCTCATTCTTGGAGTCTATGATTGAACTGAGATCTTCTACATTCACATTAAAGGACTCTAAACCTGAGGCTTAGAACACACAAAAATGGGGGGATCAGGAACACCAAGGGGCCCCCTCTCCCACCTCCTTTTCCTTGTCAGCTTCACAACACTGCACATTATTTCAGGAAAGAGGAGTCACAGAGTAGGACTGAGTAGCTGCAAGAGTCAGGACCCCATGACCAGGGCCATGGTCAAGTCCCATTCCTGTGCCCACCTCTTACATGCAGCTGACAGTGCAATTTTGCAGAGTTGTAGGCCTGAGCATTCTGAATGTATTTCCAGTAATAAGTCAAAAGGGTTGGATTCAAAGACACCATCTGGTTCATTGTTCC
Organism: Geosciurus inauris; assembly: GCA_004024805.1. Taxonomy (NCBI): domain Eukaryota; kingdom Metazoa; phylum Chordata; class Mammalia; order Rodentia; family Sciuridae; genus Geosciurus; species Geosciurus inauris. The sequence continues at coordinate 25,168 of PVHX01021709.1, forward strand.
CGTGTTATTTTTCTCCTGTTGTTTTAAACCCCATCAGGGCAGGACTTAATGTCACTCCCCATTATATCTCTGGTAACTAGAACAGAGCTGGAACTTGGAAGGTACTCAACAAATATTTGTGAAATAAATGCACGAGTGATGGCTCCAACTCTTACACTCTAGGTTTCTGTAATCATGGTGCCAGGTAAAGGGGCAAGGGCCATCTGGGCTGCTCCCATCCCCTCATCATCAAAGTCACTAATCATGAATCTCCCAGCTCCATTTGGAGATGATTCCTACCTCCTTAATGTCCTTTCTTTCTTGCCTTGTTTTTCTTTCCATTCTTGCATGTCTTTAACTCCCTTACCAATAACACAAGTGACCCATTTCCTCTGCTGTTTCCAAACCACCATCCATGCCATTTTTCCCTTCAGTTTGCCTCTGGTGAAAAAAAAGAGAAAAATTCTTCCAGAAATGTGACTCAGAGCTAATCAACATAAATGTCATCCAAGGCCTTGGGGAATTTCTCGGCCATGAGTCACATCCCCTGTGCTGAGAACCTGGGCTTTAGTCAAGGCAGAAAGTTTCAAAACCAATACCCAGAGACACTCCCCACCCCAGCCCCTTGCCCATTGGCAGCAAGAATTTCTCCTTTTCCTTCTTTCTTGTTGCTGCTGTGGCGGCCTTGGGGTGAAGGCTTCTTTTGCCTCCTTTCTAGCAAGTTGCCATCACCATTATGATGGACTTCAGTAATCCAGCAGGAAATGCCCCACTGCACCTCCTCCCCAGCAGCTGTGGCTGCCATAGTATATTGAGGACCTGGAGACATAAGCCGCAGCCGGTTTCACCATGGGCTCAGGGCCAGGGCACCTCAAATTTTCCACTCCAGCTGGAAACAGGACATGAAAGACACAGGTTAGAACGGAGCCCTGGCTGCGCAGTTTAAAGGTTTCATTCATGAATGAGAAAACAAAAACAAAGCTAAACAAACAAGAAAACACCCTTTGGTATTTAGATTACTCTGCTTTCTTTGTTCTTTCTCTTTTCCTTTTGCATTTGTAGAACAGGTCCCAGTGCAGGTATTTGAAAATAGGAAAGGAGGGAGGGAGGGAGGCAGAGAGGAAGAACGGAAGGAAGGAAACCTAAAGCTCATCCAAGCATACACAAAGGTGACACGCACAGGCCATCAAAATGGAAGGGAATTAAGTCTGTACTTACACATGACAGGCAGGGACAGGTTGAGAAATTGTTATCCAGGTCATGGGAAGGTCACCGACAAGTTTTTCAGGTCTCCAGTAAATAGACGAACGTTGGGGGCAGACTGAGCTTACAGCAACCTTGAATGAGAGGAGCTGGCCACTTGGGGTGAGGCACGGGGGCTGGAGCCAGTCTGTTCTGGGGTTCAAATTATAAGAAGCAAATGAATGACCCATAAAAAAGGAACGATCCCAGCATGGATAGGCCCTAACAGATCCTGGTGGAGGGAATGAAAGAACTCACAAAGAAGCCCTTCTCAGAAGCCGGGGGCATGGAGCTATGCTTACAGAATAGTAGCCATCATCACTGAGCTCAGTGTTGGAAGAGGTCAGGGTCCTTTTCTGTCACCCAGCTGGAATTTGACCAAGTGCTGTCAGGACACCACAGGACTAGAGGGAAGAGGAGGCTCAGCCATACCCAGGGCATTTGCCCTCCTGATGAACAAGGATAGTACCAGGGCCAGTGAAGGTCCACTGTCCTCCTGACTGAGAACTTTCTCGTCTAGCACACAGGGGATAGAGGAAGTTTTCTTATCTTGCACCTGCCTGAAGATGCTGAATTTACAAGTCAAAACATGGCTATGCATGTATGGAAACATTATATGGTACCCATTCAGGTGTATAACTTTTTGTTTTTATGTATCAATTAAAATAAATTTAAATTTTAAAAAACGCTTTAGTCAGAAAGAGACAGAATTTGCACTTTGCTCAGGCAGCCCCACATTGCCTGCAACCCTGCATTCCTCAAAATACCCACTGTGAACTACTTAGCAAAGGAAGAAAAATTACAGGCCCACAAACTTTCAGAGAAGATGGTAGAACTGGCTTTACGGCTCACTAGGACCAGGTACTTAAACACACTAGTAGTTTCAGAATCATGCCCAAGTGGTGGGACATTACTCAGCCTCAGTTTCTCTCATCTGTAGAATGAGAATATTAACTTGCCCATTTACTTCCTAGAATTATATCATGGTCAACTGAGAAAATACCTGAACAGATGCACTGTATACCATATGAGGCACCACATAGCAAAGCTATAACACTTGTTTCAAAAATGTGTATTTATTCCAATCAGAGGACAATTTGAGCATAATGCAAGTTTCTCACAGGCAATTTCATCTGTGGGAAAACTAGGTTAACATAGAAAACGGCACTCCGCTCAACTGAGCCTCGTCAGAATCCACAAAATGTACACCTGCACACACTTCACAATCTGCCCCATTACCTTAGAGATGTTATCCTAGTTAGCCTAATTATCCTAACCAAGTGGACTATCCCACAAGATTGTGTTTTGCTAGTCTTTCACCTCTCTGAACACAAACATATATTCCTATTTATCTAAACACTATCCATTAGGCTCCACCTCCCAACACTATTATATTAAGGACTCAGTTTCCAGCTCAAGAATTTCGGAGGACATATTCAAACCATGGCACCATGGGAGTAAAAGAAATGTCCATGGATAGAATAATTTCAAGTGCTGAGAAGTTAATATGAATAGGCCTGAATGAGAACCGAGAAGAAATAGAAGAGATAGAAAGACGAATACTGCTATGATTAAAAACCAAATAGTGGGGCTGGGGCTGTAGCTCAGTGGTAGAGCGCTTGCCTAGCATGCGTGAGGCACTGGGTTCGATCCTCAGCACCACATATAAATAATAAATGAATAAAAAATAAAGATCCATCAACAACTAAAAAAAAATTTAAAAAAAACAAACAAACAAATAGTGAAAAATAGAAGGAGAACATCTCTCACAAAGAGGAAGCGCTGTCTATACACAAAGACCTTGATGGAAATGCCAAATTCCACAGATGTGTCACCTTTTGTACTGCAAGTGGCTGGTTTGGTGGTTCCAAACATCACAACATCCCTACAGTTTCTGATGACTTTAGCTGTTGGGTTAAGCCCCAAGTGCAAATAAGAAAGCTGCGAAAAAAATTCCAGCAGAGATACAGAAGTCAAAGAAGACTGTACACTGGAACAACTTTCAATTTTGATGAGTTACCTATTATAATGTATGCATCCAAAGGCCCACATTTCAAAGACATAAAAGCAAATTTCAGGATTATGAGACTGAAAAATATTGACAAATTTGATAACCTTCCTCCTGCCACTTCATAGTAACTCACAAGTTGCAATCCTCCCAGCAGCCAGTTCTACATACAAATTTCAAGTCTTCTTTTCTTTTTTTTTTTTTTTCTTTTTTTTTTTTTTTCTTTTTCTCAAAAGTTGCATTTAAATACATGTTATCAAACATAACAGAAAAAAAACAAATTTTCAGAAGCTGTACACACTATTCACTGAAAACATTTGTTGAGGCAAATAGAAAAAAAATTATTACAATCATAATTTTTCTAACTTGGCACAAAATTATAAGCAGATTACATTCTTCATATTAAACATCCTTATATGCACTTTCAATGAACAGTATATATATATATATATATTTATATATATTTTTTATCAACCATCTTTACTATACCCATTCCCCTTTCCTGCCCCTCACCTCCCCCCTGTCGTGTCCAGTGTTTCTCTATTTCTCTTATGTTTCCCATTGCCACCTCCCTTATTCATCAGCATCCACTAATCAGAGAGACCATTCGGCATTTGGTTTTTTGGGATTGGCTTACTTCACTTAGCATAATGCTTTCCAGTTCCATCCATTTGCCTGCAAATGCCATAATTTGATTCTCTTTTATTGCTGAATAATATTCCATTGTGTATATGTACCACAGTTTCTTTATCCATTCATCTAT
>PVHX01021710.1:0-29155 GCA_004024805.1 Geosciurus inauris
CATCCTAACACTTAATGGACTTCTCTTAGAGGTCTGTTAAGTATTTCAAACCTCACACTCTAAACCATGCCTGTTTTTCTCCAGACTTCTTTATCTCCAAAACAGGCACCACTATCCACCTCCTGGAGTCCTTCCTGCTTGTTCTGCTATATACCCTGCTACTAACCCCTGGCACATCTGTTAGGTTTTTCTTTAGAATATATCTAAACAAAGACTACTATTCACCTTCCTGACCCAAAACACTTGAATTTCTAACCAACCCCAAGGGTCCCCTAACTTGGCCTTGTATAGCTTGTTCTCCATCCAGTCTCCAAAGAGATGTATAACTATGTACAAATCAGATTTTGACTCTTCTCTTTTAGTTCTCCAGTGGCTTTTCTCTTTTCTCCTTTATTCCAAAACCTAAAGCATTACCATGGCCCAGAGGCCCTCAGCAACACGGCCCTAGCCCCTGCACCAGTCTCCCTCTGAGGGCTCTTCTCAACTCCCACCAACCAGGCACACTCACTCTCCTGCTCCATGGCCACCTCAAGGTTCCTCACTACCACTCTGCACCTGGAATACTGCTCATGATAATCCCATAGCTCACTCTTTCTTGCCTTTGGGAGTCTAGTCAAGTGGGACCTTCTCAGGGAGGCATCCCTGACCACTCACAGTAATATTCTCCACCATCTTCTATTCTTTGTTTTCATTTTCTTCATAACATTTATCCCCATCTGACACTGGAGGACATACTTGCTTGTTTGTCTCTCCCATTAAAAAGCATAATTCATGAAGACAGAGGCTTTGGATATCTTGTTCTTTCTATCTGGGGCCCTGAATATTTATTAAATGCATCAGTTAAATCTAATATTTACATAACATACACCTTTTGTTATTTTGGCAGCAAAAAAAAAAAAAAATTTAAAAGCAAAACTCTCTAAATCTAAAGCACCATAGTATATTTCTGAGACCTTGCAACCTAGTAAATAATCAGAAAACAGAAAAGTTGCCTGGTTGTGTACTTCACATGGGAAGCTTTATACTCAAAAGAGTAGCTTTGTGTCCAGGCACCCCTTGATGTTAGACTGATTTCAAGTTAGTCTGAGATCACTTCTAAAAACTACTAAAAGTATGTAATGGATTTGAGGGCTTTATTTCTAAGCCCAAAGTGAGTAAAATTTTGCTAAAATAACTAAAATGAAAATTTTACAATGGAAATCCTACTTTCAACTAAAAAAGTACCTCTTCTTTCCCAAATATAGATGTTTAAGAATAAGGTCATAAAATAGTAAGATAAATAAATATGAGAACACAGGAGTGGACCAGAATTAATAGCAGCTTCTCAATACGGTAGATGGCTATAACTGTATTCACCTCTGCCACTAAAATAATGTGAAGTTGCCAGCATGGTGTGGAAGTCTATAATCCCAGCCACTCAGGAGGCTCTGGTATGAGGATCACAAGTTCCTCATTTAAAATAAAATAAAAAATACTGGGAAGTAGCTGAGCGGTAGAATGCCCCAGGTCTAATCCCTAGTACTGCAAAATAAATAAATAAAAGAAGTCAAGCAGCTCACAAAATGTTCTCTTCCTTAAAATTAATGGACTCATGGAAGAGAGACATAGAAAATCATCTAATCTGAAATCTCTTAGCTTTTGTAAAATAAATTTCAACACAAAGTAAACAGTGTTTCATGAACCAAAGGGTTCGGTGACCCAGGAGAGTGCTTTCCTTCTCATTCCTCTCCCTGAGATTCTGCACACTTGTCATAGGTGAGCCTTTGAGTGGGGTCCTGAAATGAAGAATCTGTCTTTGGCTTTTCTGACACTTACTTGATTACAGAATGGTCTTTCTCTGAATACTTCCACACCTCAAAGAACTAGAGCGCTGCAGAATTGAGTTGAGGCAACACAGCTAATGCTTCATTTTAAGGTGAAGAAGAAATCCAGTGCCCAAAGAAAGTGGCAGATTTCTACTCCTTCTCATTTACAACTTTAAAGAAAATCTACACACTAATCATATAACATAAATACAAAACATATACAGGTTTTAATCTCTTGTAATGCCAGTACTGTACTGAGCAACTATATTGAGCACAGCATTGGGTACGTAAATGAAAACAGAATAAATCTTGAATCAACAAAAGACTATATAACCCCAAGGGTCATGATGAAATGAAACAGCCCTTCCTGAGTAATGCCTAGGTTGTCATGAGTCAGCCTCAGCTCATGCATGTGGCCTGGCTTGCTTGCTTTCCACCTTCTAAATGGCCACAAGGTTCAAGAGGAACTGCCACCTCTTCTCTCAACCCAATCACACTGAATGAGCACCTAAGGACAAAATCCTAAGCCCACAGATATTGCACACTTAATAAACACCAAGGATCCTAATGGAGAATGCATCTTTAATAATAATTTTTTTCAATGACTAAATTTTAAAAGCATTTAAACACATATTCCAACGGTTTTTTTTTTTTTTGAGATTTCTATGAAAAAATAATTTCATAATGTGAAAAGAAATCACACAAATACATATATAAGTGTTCATAAAAGTTAGAAAAAAAATATTTGCTGGGTGCATCTTACCTGACTGAAAATGAGTGAAATACCCCCGGATTTTGCCCTAAAATACAGATAAAAGTCATCAGAGATATAAAACTTTTTGATCAAACTAGAAGATAAACAATTAGTGAAGAGCACATACTTTACAAAGTGTTGATTGGCTCCATTTTCTCCATGTTTTCCTATCTTTATACAATCTCTCAAAGGAATCTAGATAAAATTGAGAAAAAATATTATAAAAATAAGCAAAAGTAAAATATATAAAAAACAGGAATGTTTCTGTTCACACTTAAAATGTGTTTACCTTAATGATAGGTTGAGATATTGCATCAGGTTCAAAAATCACTGATTTTGAACATATTTTTAAGGAGCCTCTGATTTTCCTAGAAATTAGAAGAGATTGCTTAATGAACATAGCAATAGTCACAAAAGTATTATGGTACATTTTAACTAGAAAATAGGTTTCTAAGTCATCAGCTAAATAAAGCTCAACAACACAATTAGAGAAGATATGACAGGCTGGAAAAAATAAAATAATTTCCCCTTATCTCTACCTCTGTAGATATTAGAGAAATCTGCACATTCTTAAATTACGATTTCATCTCTTGAGCACTGTACCAGACCTTCTATTTTTATTGTTTTATTTGGTCCTCACAGCTATTTTATAAGAGAAACTAAAGAGCAGAAAGGTTAATAAATACTTACTCTATCATATCATCAATAAATTCTCTATATTCAGAAGAACAACTCAGATGGTAATATTAAACATCTAAAATTAATTAGATAAAGGTATTTGTAATTTGAAATCATACAGAAATATAGAGTTTAAATTCACACAAAATACAAAATGATTTTGAGGTATGGAGGAATACAGGAAAAAAATCTGTTCTGCAATAATACATGCTTTTTTTGTATGTGTGTGGTGCTGGGGATTGAACCCAGGGCCTTGTGCATGCTAGGCAAGCACTCTACCAACTGAGCTATACCCACAGCCCCAATAAATGCTATTAAAGTCTATCCATTTAGTACTATAATATCAAGTAAATCAGTTATGAACTTTACAATTTTCATATTTTCTTGAGACATTTATGTGGCTTTAACAAATTGTAGAAAGAAACATGCTCAAGCATTTTAGAGGCAGCAGTTAGTTTTGGCTAATAAGCATCACTTGCTGGAAGTTAATAAAAAACTATAAAGTTTATTTTCATTTATTGATTAGATGACTTATCAATGATCAAACCAAGACAAGAGCTTATTATGTAGTCAGACTGTAGATCAGGAGATACTGGAATACCCATATAAAGTAATCATCTGAAGATCAGTTTCCTATAGTACATTTTGTCTACAAGTAGAATTTTTAAAATCTCAGTTTCTTTAAAATCACTGTGGTTACATTTGGAATTTTTCTCTGGCCACTTCTTGGTCCTGGTTAACTCTCTTGCTCTGCCCATCCCAGGGCTCTCTCATCTCTTGGCCTTAATGGAAACAATTACTGTTGGCCCTCCATATCTGGGGTTCTGAATCCACATATTCAATCAATCTTGGATAAAAACAATTTTAATAATTCCAGAAAGTTTCAATAGGATAAACTTGAATTTGCCATGCACCTAGTACTACACTGAATCTAAGAGAACAAAGTGATTTGTCATCATTATACTTAGGTTATTATAAGTAATTTAGAGATGATTTAAAGTTTGTGGGAGGACATCCAAAGATTTTTGGCATGTGTAGAAGTCCAGGAATTAGTCCCTTATAGATACTGGGGAACAAGTGTATATCCAAATTTCTATATAAGGACCTGTTGATATGCGAAGAAAATAAGAGAAAAGGGCTTACAGTTGGACAATGCCTCTTCCTCATACCTCCCACCAGCACCACCAGAGTAAAACTCACACTCCCTGCTCTTCTGTAGGAAGGAAGTATTTATTTAGCTTTCTACCTTCAGTGCCCAATACATACGCATTGAATGGATAGAAAGGCCCATCACACAGATGGTCATGATTCTTCACAACCTTCTTCCTCAAAGGGTTTTAAAATTTTGTATCATTTTATATCATTTTCTCACATTGTTACATGCATTTACTTTTTATGCTCAAGCTTGCCCAATAGTTAACTTAAAAAAAAAAACCTTTGAAATTTTTAAACATATATGAATAGACTGGACTGCCATGTTTGGATAACTGTCCCTCAGAAAATGATGTGGTAAAGGCTCGATCCCTCCTTAGACACTACTGGGAGGTGGTGGGAGCTTAGAGGTGGGGCCTAGGGGTTCTTCAGATTACTGGGACACCCCCTGGAAGGGGATAATGGCATCCTAGCTCCTTTCCCTTTCTTTGGCTTCTTGGTCATGAGATGAACAGGTTTGTTCTACCACATATTCCTTCCCTGATGTGCCACCACAGGCTCAGAAACAATAGGGCAAGCTGGTCATGGACTGAAACCTTCGAAACTGTGAACCAAAATAAGTCTTGTCTCTATCTCAAGTGTTTGTTAAATGAGTAGAAAGGTAACTAAACACATGGACTACTAAGAAAATTCTTGACATTATTATCATCCATAAATACTTTCATATGAATCACACAAGAAATACTCTTAGTAAATGGTCTTTCATTATCACACCTAAAAATTAGGACTGAGAGCACAGCTCAGTTGTAGAGTGCATGCTAAGCATGTATGCAAAAGTCCTGGGTCCCATTCCCAAGCACTAATAACAATTTCTTAATTCCATAAAGTATATAGCCAGTGTTCATATTTTTGTATTTTAAAATAGAAAATAGTTTATACTGTATAAACATCTTCACAGTTTACTCAAATGAAAATCCAAGTAAGTACATTTACATTTAGTTGATGTGTCTATCACATCTATTAATCTAAGCTAATTTTCTCATACAATGAATTTTGCTGAATGGATCTCTGTCATTTTCCTATACCTACATACTCCCTTTAAATTATTGGTAAGATTAAAATACTTGATCAGACTCTGGTTTGATCTTCTGACAAGAATACTTCAAAGAAGGGGCACAGGTACTGCCTTTGCTTCAGCAGGCACTGTGTGCCTCAGGTGATGTCCATCTTGATAATATCCATTATAAGATTTTCCAAAATGTCTTACCTAATGGTTTCAAACAGACATTGAAGATTACTGCCTAGATCAGAGGTTGGCAAACTTCTATGAAGGGCCAGATAGTATCTCTGGCTTGGAGGCCAGAAGTTCTCCATCACAACTATTCACATCTAACGTTGCAGAGGAGGTCATATACATGTTAATACAAATGAATGGGTGGGTCTGTGTTCCAGTATAACTTTTATTACAAGTAGTGGGTCAATAGGCTATAGTTTGCTGACCCCCTTGTGTGATCCATTACTTCATTAGGGATTGAAATGTTATCATTCCTGTTAGGTCAGTTCAGGGTGTCCGGTTAGGGGCGGCCAGGGCAGCCCCGGGAAGGACCGCATGCGCAGAGGAGCAGCCAGCCAGACACTGACATAAGCAGTAGTGGCGCCTCCTGTCAATCAGCGGGCTTTTCCTGACTCATCCAGGAAGGACTCTGACCTCAGCAGGATCTTCTGACCTTCTTTTCCTGCCTTAAGCCCTCCCTTTCCTGACTCGGCCTTTTAAAATTTTCTGTACTGCGGAACACGTGCGCGATTCTCCCAGACACACTGATGGATGGGAGAGTTTAGCCTGAGAGCATATTTTCAATAAAGCCTTGCCCAGCAGTTTTAATTCATGTCCTTTTGGTCATCTGGCTTTACAATTCCTTCTATACTTATTAGCTAGAATCTGTAAGCAAAGAACTTATTGGCAATTTGGTGACACTGAAGTACAACTTGTACAAGGAAAATAAACAAAAAACTTCATTATACACTTTTATAGAAAGCTTTCAAAAGGTAAGATCAAATAAGCAGAATATTTGAAAGTCATAACCAGTAGTTACTAAAATATGGAGAGATCATATTTTGCTTCTAGTTCAAACTACATTATTATTTATTCATTTTGAAACATGTGATTTTATACCACCAATCTTACTGTTTATGATCATTCCTTTATAACACCATAAGCACAATGATTAAGAGCAGAGTACACTGCCTTAACTCTAAGAAAAAAATAATGGGTGGCTTCAGAGTCCTGTCTAGCAACTTTGGAAGAATTAGAAGGAACCACCTTTTGGCTTTGAAAAACATTTAAAGTTATGGCAGCCACTTATAAATCTACTTTTCTTATTAATTTCTACCTAACAAGAAGAGACAAAAATCCTATGTGATCCTACATTTACCTTTTAAAAAAAGATATGGGAAAGGAATGTTAGTGTACAAACCTCCAAGAGTTCTCCTACCTTTCCTCATGGCTACCACTGTGCTGAACATGATTAGCTGTATGCTGTTCAAAGTAGTATTCCTCCAAGTTAAGCAGCAACAAGGAAAACCTAAATTTGGGAGAGGAAAAAACAATTCTTTTACATTTAGTTTTTAGAAAGTATAAGCAGGCAGTATATGTAACATGTCTTCTTCCAAGTGCTTTCCTATTCTTTAATTTGAAAGTACTTATGGAGCATTTCTTGCATGCCAAGCACTCTTCTCTAGGTGCCCAGTGGAGGAAGAAACACACAGACCAGCCTACCTCATGGGTCAAATGACCACTTGCCAAAACTGAAATTACTCATCAAGCAAATGAGGGATTCACTTATAGAAATCCCAAGTTTTCATGAAACTGAACTTTTTCTGGCCTGAAGAAGCTTGGATCCTTCTTTCCTACAGAAGAGTAGGGAGTGTGAGTGTTACTCTGGTGGTACCGGTGGGAGGTATGAAGAAGAGGCATTGTCAGACTGTAAGACTGTTTCTCTGTGTGATTATTTTCTTTGCATATGAGAAGCTTGGTTCCAACCTATGGAACTTTTAGTTTCTACTGAGGGAACATGCCAGGCTTCCCCACTTCTTCCCTGCTAATGCTATAGCAAGATTGCAATAAATCACCAAGTGGATCTTAAAGCAGGAAACGGAACCATCTTTATGCCCCAGCTAGCGGTGGGGATTCACCAGCTGCGGGGGGGAAAGGGCAGGATGCAGGTCTATACCTTTGACCACATCTAGGGATTAGAATACACCTTTTACACTGTAAGTAAAGCATTTCAGCACCTTAATCATAAATGGCTATCACCATGACTCAAAACCATAAACAAACATCATGAGATCTAAAACCATAAGCAGAAGGGGAAGCAGGTCAAAACGACCCTAGTTGAGTGCAAGTTAAAGAATGGTTACTAATGTCTAGACAAACATTAACATTCTATGCTGCTAGGGCATGGTTAGGGCATACCATCCAAGAAAAATGGGAACCAAAAAGAGAACAATTTTACATTGTATAAGAACCGCCATTTGGCATTGCCAAACATGCTATGCTAAGCAACTGTCGATGGGTGCAGAGGCAGGATGTTCCCATGGGAGAAGCATTTCTTACAGGACATGGAGTCTTAGGGTAAAATGGAGTCTGTTTGGTCATTGCCCATATAGCCTGGTCCACAACACCAATATCACATCTCATAGTGCAAGACTTCATGCCTCTAGAACACAGGTCCTGATAGTGCCTGTCATAACCAGCCGAATGCTTTGTACATGATGGTATTTAATAAGTAAACTGGAATGAGGTTAAATTATGATTCTTTAAATTTTTAAGTACTTTAAATTTTTAAAAATAAGGCAGGAAGATGAAAAAACAATTAAGTTGCATGGCCACAGAAACAATATATGGCAAAGAAGTGAAAATAAGCATAGTTTGTTTTGTGATAAGGACAAGGAAACAACAGCAGCTAGAGTTATAGGGAAAAGTATTCATGAGAAGTGTGGGACTTGAAATGCATCTTGGAGTTGTGATGTGTTGGATAAAAATATTCAGATTAAATGTGGCACATTACACACACATGCTTCTTTTCTTCTTTCTGAAATGTAACTAAAACTTGAGTAAAAATATTTTAAAGAGGGAAAATCTAAATATTAACACAAATTGGAAAGACATCAACGCAAGAAAGAGTTGTGAGCACATCTGTGGGAGATGGAAAGCAGAAGGGAGGACTAAGCGCAGCCAGAAAGAGTATCAGATGCCTCAGAGAAGGCACCACTCAGGAGAAAACCAAGCAGGTTGCAGGACTTCCAAAAAGTCCAGAAATGGCAGGTATCAAGTTCCAAGACAGCACCTAAATACAAACTGAGATCCCAGGATCACCAGCCCCTAATGTGAAATAACAAGATCAAAACAGGCAGGGAGAACGCAACTTGAGGAACTAGAGATAATGCAGAGAACAGAAGGTCAAGAGACCATAATTAATATCTTCACAAACAGGAAATTATATTCATGACCCAAGAAAATATTGCTCATTTAAAAAAATGATCTGAACCACTGAGTGCAGTGGTACACATCTGTAATTCCAGCATCTGGGGAGGCTGAGATGGGTGGATCAGTGGTTCAAAGCCATCATCAGCAAAAGTGAGGTGCTAAGCAACTCAGTGAGACCCTGTCTCTAAATAAAATATAAAATAGGGCTGGGGACGTGGCTCAGTGTTCAAGTGCCCCTGAGTTCAATCCTTGTACCTGTTCCCCCCAACAAAAACAAATGATCTGAACCAAAACAAGAGTGATTCATAAAATTAATGATACTAGAAACCAGTTTTATTATCCTAAGTAACTTTTTTTGACCTGCTCATCCATTTTTAAATCCATGAACAAAAATCAGTCATAAATTGGGTTTGAGACCCAGTAAGTATGTATGTATATGTGTATGTCATAGGCATATAAATATGTCATAGGTGTGTGTGTGTGTGAGAAAGAAAGAGAGGGAGGGTGGAGGGAGAGAGAAGACTAAACTACCACAGCACAATATAAAATGCCCAATACTTAATCTGAATTTCAACATAATCACAAGATTGAGGGTGGCTAGAAATAGTCCTTTGATATATCAGATGATTTCCAAGAAGGTTTCAAATCAGGGAGAGAGATATTATTTTGTCCCTTGTTTTTATCTATGTCTCAATCAATGTCTGGAAACCCTTTGCTTAGCTGGAGCTGTGCGCACTTCTTCATTCTCTCTTGATCTCCCTACTCCTCTTACAGAGAGGGAAAAATAAATATTCTCCAGTAAGACAATGACATCATTTTATAGCTATGAAGTACAAGCTACCTTCAGAGACAACTACCTTTTCCACATAATTACTAAAATGTTTGTATCAGCCAGGCATGGTGGTGCATGCCTATAATTCCAGCAATTCAGGAGGCTGAGGCAGGAGGATCACAGGTCCAGGTCAGCCTCAGCAACTTCATAAGACCCTGTCTCAAAAAATAAAAATTAAAAAATTAAAAAGTTGGGTATGTAGCTCAGTGGTAAAGCACCTCTGAGTTCCACACACAAAAAAGTTTGTATTAATTATTTTAGAACTAAAGTCATTATTTTAGCAAATAGATTAATGTAGCCTTAATTTATCTATATGCATATTTTATATTAAATGTAAAACACATGGAGAAGGTATATAATTAAATCATACTGTTCAAACTTAATAAGGAACTTTTTCCCTATTTACTAGAGTATATAGTTATATCTTCTTTAAAATTTTTTCTACTTAAAAATTATTACAATTAAGTTTCATGGTTTTTACAGTGATTTTAAAGCTATATTCTAATTTTGTTAAAAGATTTCATGCTTTAAACAAAATCAAACTCACTGTTTTGTGGTTGTATGATCTCAATCATTAGTATTATATCAGACTGTAAGTTATTTCTTTAGGAGACTCTTGGCTGTGTCCCTGCATATTTCTAGTTTAATCTATCTTTATAGAGTATGGGGTCATTCTCTTTAGATACATTTCCTCATTGAGCAAGTCAACTTTACTAAAAAAATGTTGTCCTCTCCTTCTGTCACCTAAATTTTTGTGTTTTTTTTCATATTGGAGATTGAACCCAGGAGTACTCTACCACTGAGCTACAGCCCTAGCCCTTTTTATGTTTATTTTGAGGCAGGGTCTTACTAAGTTGCTGAGGCTGGCCTTGAACCTACAATCCTCCTGCCTCAGCCTCTCTAGTGACTGGGATTATAGGTCATATGCTGCTGTGGCCAGCAATATCACCTGAATGTTAAAGTATACTTACATGCTTAACACTTAGCCAAGAACAAAAAATAGCTCCACTCCAGCCCTTAGGGATAGCCCTGCATTCACAGCCACTTGAGAATTATTCAACATTCTATTGATGAACAGTACTGACAGTTTTACCAGTCAATCCTGTCTACAAATTATAGATGTCGGAGAGGTTTTACTGTGAGAGGGTATGATGTGAGTTCAATGGGAGAAAATGTGATGTCCACAGGGGCCTAAAGAGCCCATGGGTGTCATGTATTTGCCATCTATACTCTCAATGCTTCAACACCATCCTTGCGTTAAACTGACAATAGTAAGCTTAACAAGAGAGTTGGTTTAAACAAACTGGACTTTTTAAATAGTTTATGAGATAAATAAAAAATTAAGAAAAGTGGTAGAGAGGACAAGATTGCAGTCTGACACTCTCTCTACTGGAGATGCCCCCAATAATGTATTTGACAGCAATATCTGAAGAACACTGTAGGGGCAGAAGCTGTGACACCTTTCCTCACCCAACACAAGGGTCACAGCTGACAGGTAACAAAAGACAGCTTAATAAGAGAAAAGCAAGACCAATGTACTTAATCAAAGTTTAACATGATGTGACAACCTTCAGAAATAAAAACCCTAAGACATGGGGGAAAACTGCCTATTTTCATGCTTAGGTTTGATGAAAAATGGACAGCTATGAAGACAACGACTGGACAAAAGGTTAACAGACGGGGTAACTCAGCAAGGGCCGTCTGTCCAGATTCTCCTTGGCCCCTCTAAGTAGTATTCATTCCTCCAGGGAGTGGGAAGGACCCCTCTGAAATGAAGGTCCTCAGAAAAGAGGAGAGAAGGTGACTAACCTTCCTAGGTTTTATGGTTTACTTTGAGGGAGAAGGTTTCTAGTTTCTATGACCCACCTTGAGGAAGAGGAATTCTAGTTTCTATGACCCACTTTCAGGGAGAAAGAGGATGAAGGGGGATAGGCAAAAGGCCAAGGACTTTGCTTCTGAGGCCACTGGTAAGGCCCTCCAAGCTCTAGTTTAAAATATTCAGCATGCCAAAGTGCCATACTTTGGGGTATCATTTTCTGAGCACTAACACAGTCATTCAGACAATATTATTTCAACTAACTACACCAATCTTAATTTCCACTTTCTTAATTCTGTTACTAAGATATCACAAAAAACAAACCTTATCCTGTGCCAAAGTTTGGATGATCTAAATCTACTGCATTTTCTGGATCTACAAGTCAGAACTCTAATAGAGTTATATGACTTTGTAGTGAATTCATGCTGGAACTGGTGACAACTTCCTCTTCTAGTGGTTTATAAACCATCTGACTCATCTCGAATTAGCACTAAACCTATTTCTGTGCATGTTCTTTGCATTCAAAGTTCCTAGATCACTGAAACAGTTCTGTTTCTACTCTCAAACTCTCCTGGGATATTAAGCCAGGAGCCAGGAGCACATGGGTATCCTCTGGTCATGCATTTTATGACAGTTCATCCTGTGTCTTTAGCCAGATGATCAATGTCAGGCACAGAGTACAGAATAAAAACCACTTTCTCTGTCATAAATCAATGTTGGATGACCAGACTGGGCCCTAGGCCACAGCCAGTACTTCCTCATTCAAATACAACTTTAGAACATTTGTTTTGCTTTTGTTTTTTTAATATATAGCATTTTTTAAAGCCTCTACTCATGTGGGCATTTAACCTTTTGAAGATAGTAGTTTTTAACCTTCTTACTTTGTATTTAAAAAATATTATATGGTTGGAGGAACCCTACCTGTACAATCACTTTCTTATTGCCTGATCTGTAATTGCAGGACAAATCATTTTGGTTGGAAGTTCAGAATATAATTTTGAAGATTCCAGAACTGTCAAATACCTATCATTTTATTTCTTGAAACTTTCAATATCTGCTTTCTTAAAAATACAGTTCCAGTAATAAGTAACATGATATGACTGCTTTTTCTGGCAGCTTTTTCATTGCTATTTGGTTAATTAATTTTTTAATGCTCAGAATTAAGTAAAGTTCACAAGCTGTCTGCATTAAGATTAATTAAAACCTCAACAAGGAAGTTAAAGAACTGTAATTAGAGCTAGGCCTTCAGCAGGCATCAGGGTGGACACTTCCTGTTTTCTGATCTACACCAGGTACACATCTGCCATCTTTTCCACCCACTAACTTGGCCTCCAACAAATGAATACAATTATGTTATCTTTGTTCCTCTTTCCAATATGTGCTCTGGGTTTTTTCCTTCTGGTCATGAATTCCCATACAGATGTATTGTATCTTCCTGACATTCAGCGCTCACTGTCTCTCCTGCTAACAGCTCTTTCCTTTTCTATAAATACATAGCTTTTCAGCACTAGATTTTTATATATATATTTGGTACCAGGAATTGAACTCAGGGGCACTCAACCACTGAAACACATCCCAGCTCTATTTTGTATTTTATTTAGAGACAGGGTCTCACTGAGTTGCTTAGCACCTCACCATTGCTGAGGCTGGCTTTGAACTTGGAATGCTCCTATCTCAGCCTCCCAAGCTGCTGGGATTACAGGCGAGCACCACCGAGCCCGGCCTAGACTCCAATCTTGAGTCTGATCCTATCCAGTTTCAGCGATATCTAACACACACACTTAATCCACCTTTATAATAAAACTTGGCTCATTTTATTAGCCGTATTTTACACATTTGTATAGAGACATCTGAGTGACTAAATAGTATTTCTAGTTCTTGTACCATTTTTTTTCATGTAAAGTACCAGCCACTCCTCCTCTACGAAGCACTTCATCTCAGATGTACCATCCTCCAACATAACCAAATTCACTGTTTCACCTGCCCTTTTTAGATCTCCTTCAGTAGTAAGTTTAAGCCCTATCACCCAGTCAGATTCTAGGAAAATTACATTCCCCTCTGACTTGTGTGAGATGCCAAGACAGTTCTTGCGTCAAAATCCTTTTCATTGATACCACCAAAAAGCCAGTTGTTTCTTTCTAATCCCAAGTCTCAATAGCATCCAGAGAAAGATAAAAAAAATTTACCTATGCTCTCAATGTCTTTCAATTTTCTCAAGGGTCATAGCCCAGGGCAGGATGCTTTCACAAGCCTTATCTACACCATGAAAATAAAGAAGTATGGTTGAGGGGACAAACAAGTAAACCAAAACACTAGAGTGAATAAACACTTGCTGTTATCGAGGCTACTCACACTTTAACATGCCTACAATCTTCTGGGCATCTTGTTAAATGCAGATTCTGATGCAGATCTGGGATGGGGCCTGAGATTTTGCATGTCTAACAAGTTCTAGGTATGTTCTTGCTGCTTGCCAGGGGACAATACTTTTAGAGTACCAAGGTGTACCAAGGTTCCAATAGCCACGTAAACCTGGCTTCAACCATTCCAGAATCATTCTAAACTGGGAAACCATGAAAATAAGCACAGTCCAGTAGCCCACAGGCCTCATATTTAAAACTGAAGCAGTATGTTACACTAGAAAAGGGGCTGAACTTGGATGAGAGAATATCAGTGTTGGCCTCAGCTCAGCCAGGACTTAGCTATTTGACCTTGGTCAAATCACTTATGTAGGCCTATGTTCCTCAACATAAAACTGAGGGGAAATACATACTCGATTCTCTTCTTAACGAATGAAACTATAGATTTGCTACATAAACCTGAGCTTGAAGAAATCAGTAGGAATTTTATTTCAGGCATGATAGCAGTTCAAACGTCTAAAGAAACAACCTCACCATAGATGTTCTAAAATTGCTAGAAAAATTACTATAGAAATCTTTTTGAATCCTTGGCTGAGAAGATGAACAAAGGAGAGTCTTGGAAGTACAAAATAAACACAACTAGGCAAACCTGGAGAGTCAGCAGACATCAGAACAGCCTTTTCTTCACCTGGGGCTTTGCCTAACTCTTCAAGAAATAGCCTAAATTTATTAGGGGCAAATCCAAAGGGCATAGTAAAATAAAACCCAAGAGAAATAAATGGGCTCCTTTTCCCTACCCAGATAAAACAAATGCAAACTTTCTAGAAAAAATACACTTCACACTTAGGCCTGAGAGATTTCTTGAGGAAAAATTTCCAAGGAACAAAAAGCCACAATCAAAAACTATAAAACCCATTAGGAAGTATAATTACTGATTAAGAATCAGGGAAGCAACAAACTGCTTAAACAAACCTGTAAAGGCCACAAACAGTTCCTAATCTGTAGCTGGTCATTCTATAGTTATGTTTAAAAAGATAAAGTGACCAGGTAGTTATTAAAATGAAGCAAAAAGAACTAAAATTTAAAAATAACTGAAATTGAAATTTTAAATAATGGGTTAAACACCAAATCAGGTGATTTCAGAGAAAAATCAGTAAGCTGTAAAATGGGTTTAAACAACCCACAATGCACCAAAGAAAAATAATGATGACAAATATTAAAGAGGCATTATGGGACCATAAAGGAATAAAGGAGAAACAATACTCCAAGAGGCCTATCCCCAAATTTTTCAGAACTATTTCAGCTTTAGGAACTCCAGGCAGTTATAAATGAAGAAATCTGTATCTAGACAAACAGCAAAACACTACAAATATGAGATCTTTTTTAAAAAAATTTAATTCAATTTTTAAAAAATTCATTTATTCTACTTAGGTATACTTGATAGCAGAATGCATTTTGATTCATTGTATAAAAACGGAGCCCAACTTTTCATTTCTCTGGTTGTACGTGGTATACAATCACATCATATCTGTAGTCATACATGAAGCTAGGGCAATGATATCCATCTCATTCCACCCTCTTTCCTCCCCCCAAGTCCCCTTCCCCTACCCACTCCTTTGACCAAATTTCCTCCATTCTTCCCATGCCCCTTCCCCCATTATGGATCAGCATCCACTCTTCAGAGAGAACACCTGGCCTTTGGTTTTTTAGGATTGGCTTACTTCGCTGAGCATAATATTCTCCAACTCTATCCATTTACCTGAAAGTGCCATAATTTTATTCTCTTTTATTGCTGAGTAATATCCCATTGTGTAATAGCAGCTGGAGAAAAGACAGATTACTTAGAAAGAGCAGACATGAGCAGTATTGGTTTGTTGCAGGCTGGTGTCCCAGAAGCAAAGGTGCCCTCTCCTGATCCTGCTGTGGCTGTGTTTAAGACAATCAATCACAAGGCTTGGACCGTAGGCCCCTAATCATGACAGGGAAAGTGCTGGTTCTTCCTCATCAAACCATGATACTGATGCAACAAATCTTGCTCCTACCCTGTGACATCATACTAACTTGGCCGCCAACAAGTTGGCAAGGCGGGCACAGACAGCTCACAGTCACAAATGCAGAGCTGGGCAGATAAATCAAGGCTTATCCACAGCATAACCCTATTGCTTCCTGGACCTTGACCTTTCCTTGAGAGTCCTTGAGCCTGAAGTTGGCCCAGCCAGGTAGTTGTGGGCTGCCCCAGGAGGACACAGAACAAGCTGCTACTGATTTTTTTTCCCCCTGATTCTCCCCTCTTTAACACTGCTCCAGCAAATCTGGGGGAATATTCTCTGGGCATTGCCTTTGTACAATCTTA
Organism: Geosciurus inauris; assembly: GCA_004024805.1. NCBI lineage: Eukaryota > Metazoa > Chordata > Mammalia > Rodentia > Sciuridae > Geosciurus > Geosciurus inauris. The sequence continues at coordinate 16,234 of PVHX01021710.1, forward strand.
AATATGCTGCGAAAGTGATACATCTAGCAAAACTGATTTTGTAAAGAAGGGAAAAATAAGAATATGTTCAGACAGACAAAAACAGAAGCAGTCTGTATCATAAGACCCTGATTTCAGGAACTTCTAAAAGATAGTCTTCAGGAAAGAAAAAATAATTTCATAAAAAAGATATGACATAGAAGAAAGAATGCTGAACAAAGACAAGGGTAAATAAGCATGCAAAACTACAGAAGCATTAACTGGACAATCATGATGCCTAATGTATAGATTTTCAATAAAGATAAAAATACCAAACAACATCAGATTATAATTTGGAGTAGGAAAACAGGAGTTAGGCATTCCATGATCCTTATACTATTAGGAGGGTAAAATACAGGTAAGCCCTGGAAAAACAGAAATAGAATATATACCTTCCACACTCTTGGAGGAAAAATGAAAGACAGCAAGGGTACTTTATTTAATTCAAAGAAAACAAGGGGGGAAAAGAAGATACAAGAGTAAAATAAAAAAGCAGAAATGAATCAAAATATGTTTGTAATAATAACAAATACAACTGGACTAATTTAAGATAAAAATTATCAAAATTAGAAAAGAGTTTACTGTCAAAATGTATTTTTTAAATAAAGTATTTTTATAATAACAGGATCACTGAAGAAAATTCAGGCAATACAGAAAAGTATAAAAATGCCAAACTGCATTTTTTAATTCACACTGCTATCAGCAGTGAATGAGTGTCTTTCTCATCACACCATTACTGACATTACACACTCTCACTTTGAACAATCTTTTCGGATTTGCTCAATGACAAAGCCTATTTTGTGATATTAAATTGCATCTCTTAGTGGTGAAGTTGAAAAATAAGTTTTTACATCTTTATTGGCAGGCAATAAGTGATAGTTTCTTTCCATTTTCTGTTTGTTCTCTCACTTTTCTGTTGATATGTTCATCTTTTTCAGTAACTTAGAAGAGTTCTTTATATGTTGAATGTCGTAACATTCTGGCATATTTGTTATATGCCTTTAAATTATCTTTACCTGAAAATTTTTGCATTACAAAGTATATTAAAATTTTTAAAAGCTTCAAAAAAAGTTAAAGTATAAACTATTTATAAAAAAATGCCTAGTTAAGGACATAGAAATGTTAAAAGAATGGAAAATTCTATATAATGCAAGTAATCTACAAGAAACCTGACATAGATATATTAATATAAAAAAATGAAAAAAAATCATTACTTGATGCAAAGAGGTCATTATATGTTCATAAAAGATTCACTTCACCAAGAAAATAACATTTCTAAGCTATTTATGAAATACAAGTTAAAACAACAAAAGCATTAGGGGTGTAGCTCAGTGGTAGAGAGTTTGCCTAGCATACTGGAATTCCTGGTTTCTACCTCCTTTGCCACAATAAATAAGTAAATAATACACAAGTAACAACAAACAAGTAATTTTCAAAATCTGAGTTGGAAATTTAAGACACATTTCTAAATATCTGACAGGTAAAAGATAAAATCACAATGGTATTTAGAAGAAACCAAACACTATATACTTACATGGCCATTTCTATTTTATATCACTTTTTAAAATGCAAATCATACAGCAAACACACTCAAACTTTATTTATGGGTCGATTTTTGTGCCTTCTCGATAAAAGCCATTTTGGAAGAAGTAAATGTGGGAGAATAAAAGTATAAGGGAACAGGCTACTATGCATTTGAGGTAACGTCAATGGAAATTCTAAGTTAAAATATTTGCAACATTTATGTCCTCTCCTGTTATTTTTCTTTTTTAATGTGAGAAAAAAAAATGAACTCTGTTTCTTTAAGTTAGGTAGATTTCTTAAAACTGATCAGCCTTCCTTAGTGCTGATTCTGCAATTTTCCTTTTCAATACCTGTCATATACATGAAGAGATATTTAAGGACTGGATGATCTACCTTAGAAATGAAAGATTAAACAGGAGTATAACAAATCATTTTGTCTTTACAAGTGTTTTTAGTTATTTATTTTGCAGTACTGGGGATTGAACCCGGGGCCTCAAACATACTAGGCAAGTACTCTACTTCTGAGCTGCATCCCTAAACTTTTCTTTAGTTTTTTGTTTGAAGTCAGGGTCTAGCCAAATTGCCAAGGCACAACTAGAACTTGGCAATACTCCTGTCTCAGCCCTGCCTCTAGCAGCTGGAATTATAGGCCTGTGTGGCTCCACCTGGCTCAACAAGTATTTTTAATATAATGAATACAGGTCCAATTGATTAAACAAACATGCTGAGTAAAAGAAATTTAATATCAGCATAACCAAGATAATCATACACCTATGCAATGTCTAAAGCAAAGTCTTAGAAATGCCTGTAAAACTATAAATGTAATAATATGTAGGTATCCAACAGGGAATTAAGATCACTAATATTTTATCCTAAAATGACTGCTTACAAACCACAACTAATTTATTCTATAACATTACAGAGATAAAACTATGATTGCGTCTCAGGGGAATATGACTCAGTTACCTAAAATTCTATATAACTTAATATGAAAATCAGTGTAGTTCCATCACCACAGCTAGACATGAAGACAAAAAATACTTAACAATTAATCTACTACTAAATCTTAAAATAGTAACATTTTAAATAGCAGCAACTTTGAAATAGCCTTATCTGCTAACCCACTGACCACATCTGCCATTCCTAACAATTCCAAGGAATTTATGTGAATTGTCATTTAATTTTTTTTCATTTATCTTCATCAATACCTGCACAGGTCATTTTTAACAATTATTAAATTAATATGGTTCCTGCCATCTAAATCTTAACCAGGATAATAGTGCACTTAATTTGAATGGCCAAGTGTCTGTTTCCTAATTCAGAAAATTACTGAAGCATTTCTTTACAAACATCACCAATAAATGGCACCACTGTGTAGTTATTCCCTTGAGAAGTCTGAGGGTGGGATTACCATGTTTAGCAAATAAACATATTTGATGTCCAGTTAAATCTGAATTTGAAATAAACAACATGATTATGCAAAAAATTTATACTAAAATATTATGCTAAAATATTTTACTATATGTATATACCAAATCTTGCATGGGATATACTTATACTGAAAAAAAAAATCATTAATTACTTACCTGAAATTTGAATTTAACTGGGTATCCTGTATTTTATCTGACAATCCTAACTGGGATTCTTCCTTTGTTACCTTTTAGATGCAATATACCACACTGAAACCTGTCCATTCTATCTCCTAAAAACATCCAAAATCCATCCCATGTTCTCCATTCCTTCTGTTGCCACCAATGCAAGAATCTCCAAAACAGTCTCGCTGCTTCACTTTTAGAAAAAATACGACTTCCTCCAAACTCAGCAGCATCAACATAAGAAATAAATGATAATTTTATATTGCTCTTTGTTTGGGGTCATAATTTGTTAGATGTAGAAATCTAAAATCCCTAACTTAGCAGGAGAGAAGCCAATGAGCTCATAAAGAAGAGATGAAGCCATTTATGGATAACCTCAAGTTTCCCAGGGAAAGTAACAAGTATCTTGGGTATGCCCAAACCCTTGGTCTATGTGAATCTTGCTAATGTGTGTTTATTGTTGCAAAGGAATAAGCCAAAAAAAAAAAAAAACTTTGTAGAAATGGTAGATTTGAGGCTCCATAAAGGTTTAAAATACTCTTTTTTTTTTTTTCAGACGAATTCAAGGACTCATAAAGAGACTGCTTGATTCCAGTCCATACTTCATTGTCAGAGGTTCCTGTAATTCAAATCAATATTCTATGAATAACACTCTACTTTATAGTATACCCATTGGCCCAAGGTTGCAAAGCCAAGAAGCAGAGCTTTAAGGAATTTGAGTGGTAAGTAAAATCCAAATAAATATAAAACATGTTGCACCAAATTTTCAAATTACTTACACTCAGGGATAGCTGATGCATCCTGATTAATAAACATTTTGGTTATGAGAACTCTTAACTCCAAATGTTGCCAGCTATAATATTTTCTGATCAATGGACGTCAACAAAGCAGCCTATACATGGAAATAACAAGTGCAGAAGATTTTTGTGAAACTGCAGTGCTACATAAGCTAACCAAAGTAAACAAATTATTTCTATCAAACTAAGAGACAGACCTAAATAAAACAAGTTTTCCTACATATCAAAAAAGCCATAGAATTGTTATGTATGACCATCAGGACATAGAACATGACGGCAATTCAAGTGTTTCAAAGTTCTGAAAATGTTCATTTGGATTTTCATCTATTAATATAGCGCACCAGCAAGTCTTGATATTGTTGGTACCAATCTTTCTACAAGAAACAGGCCTTACAAATTAAGAGTGTGAGTTACTTTAGTTATGGCCCAATTGTTATTTAACAAACAAACCTTTCTGTGACTAAAACCTCATCACACTCCCAAAAAAATGCTTTCGGAAGCCAAATCCAATGTTTTCTGTCTATCCTACAGGAGGGAAATGAAATTCCACACTGGGTCATCTCTAGAGACCAACATTACAGATTGGAGAGATACGAATGTTTGGAAGGGAAAGGATTGTGTCAACACCTACAGATGTACAAGTGCAGATGCTACAAAAATCGTACATATTCAACCGCACTTGTACTTGCATGTATAATCTGCTTTCTTGGTATCCCTCTGAGACAAAGCGACAGGCTGGCAGCGCTAGGAGATAACTAGCTCTCACAATCAAAACTGTGTGCAAAATGATTTAACCAGAGTTTCTTTTGGCACTTGGCTAGGACCACAGACCTGAGAAATCAGAAAAGTTGTTTTGGCCATCAGAAAGCATTAGGAAGACCCTAAGGAACTTTCTTAAGAGAGAATAATGGGGACGGGATGAGAAACTCAGAAACAGCACGGTTTTGAGACCCTGAACATCCTTACCTGAATGCGACTAAAAAGGACTCTGCCCGGCGCTTCCGAATGCAGAGCCTTCAAACACGCTTAGAATAACCAGACCACTGCTCCGGGAGATTGCTGGTGCTGTTGGTGGCGGGGAAAACCTTGGCTTTTCTCAGAATGAGGCCTTTCAGGCAGGAGGCCCTACTTTAGCTCACTAGGGCAGGGAGCTAGTCATGCACTTGTCTGAAGTCGGGAAATAAGCGCGGTGCCTTGGGAAGTCAGCGTCAACCTAGTACAGCCGGGGACCGTCGCCGGGCTGCGCGGCCCGCCAGTGCTCGGAGCCGACCCCGGATGGGAACGTTTCAGGGTGTGAGGAAGAGGGGACGTACACCGAGCTGGCTTAACCACTCTCCCTGGCGAACGTGGGGCTCCGGGACTCGGAGAGGTACCCACACGCGACTCCGCGCCGCCTTCCGGGTGAGCGGGGTTAGGCTGCCTCGGCCCAGACTGCCGGCCCGGCTTCGCCTCAGGACCGCTCCGGGCCCGGGCTGGGGCTCAGGTTCCCACCCCTACACCCGGCGGCCGCCACCCCGACCAGGACTCGGGCCTAGGACACGCTCCTCGCCGGGCCTCTGCCAGGTCCCCTCGCCAGGTCCCGTCCCCCACAGCTCTGGCTGGCGCCTCCTCCCTGCTCTGGCCTCTGGTCCCAACGCCGGAATCGGTCACACTCCCGGCTTTCACTCCGGCTCCGGCCCCACAGGGTTCCACTCCCTGCCCCGACCGGGCCCTCAGCCCCGCGCCCTCCCCGCCGCCGGCCACCTTGCCCTCCCTCGGCAGGGAGCGTACCTCTCCTTGGAGTAGAGCTGCAGCTGCTGCTCCTGCTGCTTCTTCCGGATAAACGCCATGGAGGGCAGGCGCGGGCGGGCGCGAAGTGCTCGGCAGGCCCCGCCACGGCCCGCCGAGGAAGTCCGGAGCAGCCGCAGGGAAGGTGGACGCGGCAGCCGTCCGGGAGCGCGCGGCTGCAGGCCTGGCTTCCCGAGCGGCACCGCTGGGCGGCCGAGAGCCCGACTCTGCGCCCCAGGGGCCCCGCGGCGTCCGGCCGCGCTCACCGCAGCATCCTCGCGTGGGGACTCCGGCGGCGCAGTGACTCAGGCCCGGAGGAGGGGCGCGCAGTGACCCAGGGCGCTCCACACTCGGCCGCCCCAGGAGTCCGCCAAGGGCCAGAGGCCAGACGAGGATCGGTCCTTACGCAGGAAACATTGCCCCACTTTACCAATCCTCACACTGGGGCATTTTAAATATTTTATGAATGAAAATCGATGCTTGCCCATAAACCACCAATTTGTTGGCAGCTGGGACTTGAAATAACAGTGTTTTGGAGCTTTAGAACCCAAATCTCAATTGTTGAGATAATCCCATGACTTTTTGTCATTTTAATAACAACTTGATTGAGAAATAACTGACATGCCAAAGAATTCACTCGTTTAAAGTGTACCCTTCAGTGGTTTTTTTATATTCACAGATATGAGCAATTATCCTTAGTTTTGGAGCATTTTCATCACATCAAAAAGAAACCGATAGCCTTTATCACTACCCCAAGCCGCACCTCCCAAAACTCCTCCCAAAGCTTCTGACACAGCAAACACTAATTAGCTTTGTCTCTGAATTTGCCTCGACATTTCAAATAATGCAGCCATGCAATATGTGGTCTATGCTCTCAAGGTTTATTAGTGCTATAGCACAAATCAGTACTTCTTTTTATTGCTGGAGTGCATTCCATTGTATGAATATACTATATTTAATTTATACATTCTTATCAGTCCATCAATTGTTGATTAAGAATAATGCTGGTGGGGCTGGGGTTGTAGCTCAGTGGCAGAGCACTTGCCCCTCACATGTGAGGCACTGGGTTCGATCTTCAGCACCACATAAAAATAAATAAATAAACAAACAAATAAATAACAAAGATTAAAAAAACATAACGCTGGCATAAACATTCATGCATTGGTTTTTCAGTGGACTTGGGCTTTCATTTGTGTTGGGTGAAATTGAAATCCAGGAGTGAATTGCTGTGTCACATGGTAACTCCATCTCTAAACCTTGAAAAACAGCCAGACTGTTTTCCAAAGTAGCTGCCCCCATTTAACACTCCCACCATTAGCAGTGTTAGATGGGTTCTAATTTCTCCACATCTTCTCCAATACTTGTTATTATCTGACTTTTTGATTAGAGCTATCCTAGTAGGTATGCCTGGTGTTCCATAGTGGTTATGACTTCCTAAAATACTCTGAGAAGTAACTTATGATTGTGTACCAGTGAGGGACGCTTGAATAACATGCTTCTAAATTGTATGTATGCTCAAATACATCTAATATTAAGAACCAGGTTCTCAGGATTAGATATTTTTAAATCTCAAGGTAAGTGTGCATTTCTGTTCTCTCTGATAAGTGCCAGGACTCTGGGGGGACGGCAAGGGAACCAAGAATAAAATCTGGGACTGGGCATTTTGAATTTAATCCCTCTCTACAACACTGGACAAAATGCAATATATAGAATGGATGCATATTAACATTTTTTGGAAGAAATCAAAGTGCTAGAGTACTCTGTGCTTTGATTCCCTTGTATGTATCCAAGTACTGCACAGAACCTATTATTGGTAAATACATATCAGAGACATTGGGTCTTTATTTCCTAGGATATTGTGATTTTGTTAGGTAGCCAATCTACAAATATATGAGCAGGTACATGATGAAATGAAATGATGAGATTTGCCAAGAGGTATCACATGACACATTTTCTATGCGAGAAGTATTGCAATAGATGCTATGAATTCAGAGAAGAGAAATTAATTTAGCTGGAAAAAAGGTGAGAAAGAAACAAACCAGACTATAAGTTTTCTTCTTTTGGTTAAATATTAAAGAAAGATGTGAAACTGATAAGTGGAGAGAGACAAAGATTCTCTCTTTGATCAAAATCTAGCCATTTTCCTCTGAACCCTCCTAATTAGGCCCTGACCATGACCTATAAAAACTAGATTCAGCACAGATAATTTTGTCCTCTTCCTCCTCCACTTTAAAAGACTTAAACAAGCACTAACATAGTTTCTAACAGTTCCCTAAGGTGACCCTAACCCTCTGAAAGTGCCTGCTCAAGACTGCCAAAAGAATTTACTGTTCATTCCAGTCTACAATTGACATAGGTCTCTTATCATCCTTTCTCACATTTGCTAAAAAGGGCTTACATTTTTAATCACGCTTTGTCCCTTTGAGATATATGTCCCTCCTACAACTCACAAATACCTTTCTCAAGGACCCAAAAGCCGTCCCTTTGAAATATAATCATCAGGAAGTATAGGGCCTCTGTCTTCCAGTTTTGCTGAGATGATAGAATCCTTATTCAATAATTGCTAGCCAGGGGATGGGGATGTAGTTCAATAGTAGGGTGCTTGCCTGGCATGAACAAGGTCCTTGGTTCAATCACCAGCATTGTAATAATAATAATAATAATAATAATAATAATAATAATAATAATAATAAAAAATTGCCAGCTAGCAGACATAGCTGTTTAATCACATTTACAATGCCCCTTATAGTTCCTCACTGCCCTAACTCTACTGAGCCAGCCATTGCTCAACTCCTTCCTTCCTTATTCACCCTTCAAATTGTCTAGTTCACCTTTGCACAAATCAAAGTTGAGTTCAGTTCATGCTGAGCCCCCTTTCCTATTGCAAAAGTATATTACTGATTAAAAACTGTCTTTATCACTTTAACTAGCTTCTGGCATTGTTTATGAGGAAGATGGAAAGAAACACTCAAAAGGATTTTCTTGAATAATAACTCAGAATAGACATGCTTTTGGTGTAACAGAGTTTGTGAAGAATTAGGAAAGAACTGAGACAGGCACTCCCTCTTCTTTCCACCACCAAATCTCTACCCCACTAGCATCTGTTCCCTTATGTTTTGTCTTTGTTCCTGCTAACTTAAGGTGTAGCTGTTTCTATCAAAGGCCAACTTTTCTTTTCTTCCCAATTTTGCTTCTGCAATTACCCTTTCTCTTTCTGTCTCTTGCTTTATCTATTACTCATTATTGAATCATCCCCGTCTGAATATAAATAACAGTTTTCAAAAAACTTTCCCTTCATCCCACATCTCCCTCCAGCTCCTCTTAGCAGAATTTCCATGAAACATCTTCCTATACATGCTGCCCCACTCTTTTTTTTTCATGTTGCAACCTTTTTAGTCCATTCCATTGAACTTCCATTTCCACCACTTCACTGCAATGGTTCTTGTCAAATCACCACATTCATTGGTCATTTTTCTGGCTTTATCTTATCTGATCGCTCAGCATGACCTAGTGTGGCTGAACCCAGTATTCAGTGTAGCTCCTTATTGGAATACTTTCTGCTCCTTAATTCCAAAGACCCAGTTTCCTTGCTTTTCTCCTACCCCTGTTTGGTTTTCCTCCTGCTAAACTTTTTTTTTCTTTTTTCTTTACTTTTTTTCATTCAGTCACAGGGATGCAACCCAGGGCCTTGTGCATACTAGGCAAGCATTCCACCACTAAGTTACACCCCCTGTTCTTCTGCTTAAGTTTGTGGTGGTGGTGGTTGTTTTGGTACCATTGAACCCAGAGGTGCTTAACCACTGAGCCACATCACCAGTCCTTTTGATTTTTATTTTGAGACAGGGTCTCACAAAGTTGCTTAGGGCCTCACTAAGTTGCTAAGGCTGGTCTCGAACTTGTGATCCTCCTGCCCTAGTAACCCAAGCCACTGGGATTACAGGTGTGCGCCACAGCATCCAGCTCTGATTAAGTTCTTCTTCTTTTTAGTTTATTCTACTTACATATGCATGACAGCAGAATGCATTTTGATACATTGTACACAAATGGAGCACAACTTTTCATTTCTCTGGTTGTACATGATATGCACCATATGTCAGTCATAACATGAACCTAGAGTAATGATGTCCATCTCATTCCACTCTCTTTCCTGCCCCTATGTTCCCTTCTGTCTCCTCCCCGCCATTTTGACCAAAGTTCCTCCATTCTTCCCATGCACCATCTGCCATTATGGATCAGCATCCACTTATCAGAAGAACATTTGGCCTTTGGTTTTTTGAGATTGATTTATTTCACTTAGCATGATATTCTACAACTCCATCCATTTACCTGCAAATGCCATAATTTTATTCTCTTTTGCTGAGTAATATTCCTTTGTGTATATATACCACAGCTTCTCTATCCATTCATCTATTGAAGGGCATCTAAGTTGGTTCCACAGTTTAGCTATTGTGAATTGAACTCCTATAAACATTGGTGGCTGCATCATTGTAGTATGCTATTTTTAAGTCCTTTGGGTATATACTGAGGAGTGGGATTCTTAATGTTGATTATCTCTACTCACTGAATTGGTAATTTCAATCACTTCCATGAAAGAGGGACCGAAGGGCTGTGGAGGAAAGAAAGGTCTGATAGTTTTAAGTTGTTTGCATTTGACTCAGGGTAAACATCTCATCAACTTTATCATTGGTAAAGTCTTCTCTTTGGGGGTCAGGAGTGTGTATATGTGTTTGTGTATGTGAGTGTGTGTGTGCATGCACATGTGTGTGTATGTGTGTATTAAAATGAGTAGCTTTACTTTCCAAAGTTCTATCATGTGACTACCTACCGGCAAAGACAGGGAGAAAAATCTCAAGATTTAAAGCAAAGTAAAATAATTCAGTAGAGTCTGAGTAAGAGGTTAACTTTGTAATATATATCTCTTGGGAAACAGGAATGTTGTAGACAATATTGGGCTTTCAGTAAGGCTACATAGAGGCTTAAATCAATCTTACCTTAATCTTTAATGGTTGACATCTCTAGTTTGAGGCACTATTACCTCAAATGGTGGTGACTGCACATCTCAGTGGATGTGATGAGCTCTGGGAAAGGATTCATCCACTTATCCTTTTTAAGGGAAAAAAAATTGCACTTGGTTGCAGATAAGGAGAATCTATAAATTTATGTAGCTCCTATTTGCAAAAATGTTAATCATCAGAGTAAATACCAACATCATCTTTACCTTTATTTTGTTTATAAAACAACAACAGTCTTTTACTAGTGTATATTTCTGAAGAATGCATGCTGAAGTTATTTTTTTAAATTTTTTTTTTAGTTGTAGATGGACACAATATCTTTATTTATTTATTTTTATGTGTTGCTGAGGATTGAACCCAGTGCCTCAGGCATGCGAGGCAAGCACTCTACCACTGAGCCACAATCCCAGCCCCTGAAGTTATTTTTAAGAATTTATGAAGGCACAAACATTTAATTATCACCATATTGAAGTTTAGAAGTAGCAGTAGACATTTTTTACCTAAATAAAATAGGTAATCAGCATTCCTTTATGTATACGTTATGACTTCCTTTATGCCTTTAAACTTCCTTGTCTTTGCCTAAAATGCCTTTCTACCCTTTTCCCAACCTGCCAAGGTTTAAGTTCTCAGCCAACGTTTCCTTGTAGTCTTCCCTGACAAACCACAGTGGAATTCATCTCATATTCACTCACTCAGTATACATATATTTCACATTAATATATATCAGGCATTGAGGTATGCACTAGGTAGGTGCCTTCATGAAATTCTCAGTTCAAAAGAAAATTTGGACAGTGATTTCATCCTACTTATGTTAATGTACTTCTCTATTTAGGCTAGAAACTCCTTAGGGAGAGGAACAGTGACTTGGTCTTTCTACTCACATGGGGGTACTCAACACGATGTCTTATTCTTAGTGGTTGCCCAAAAATATTTGTTGTATTGAGTACTGCATTGTCTTTTGTCACCATTGGGGTCTGTTATGATTTGCTCTACTGTAACAGAAAGCTCAGCCAACAACTGGAGTTCATTTTCTCATCATTGGTATTGGTTGAACAACTCAATGGTGTAAAGTCTGGCAATTCTCTTAGTCTTGCAACCTTATAGTTATGAGACCACTGCTTCGTCATGATGATTGTACCCAGCTTCTAAGCAGAATAAGGAGGAAGAGCAGAGTCAGTCTTGTGTGTTCCTTTTACAAGGAAACAGAACTGATTGCACAATCTTTCACTTACCTTTCCCTGTTGCATAGCAGCTGTGGAGGCTAGGAAAATATGTTTCTGACTCATAAAACTCCAATCATGGAATGCAACCAGGTAGAGAGAGGTTAGGGTGTCACTCAACCAACAGCGTGTACCCCAGTACTAAAATGAAAACCAGCCAACAATATACACGGATAGTTCTTTTTTTTTAAATTAGTTTATTTAGTTGCATTTCAAGTCATAGTACATATACAGAGCTCAGTTTTTCCATTTCTCCGGTTGCAAACCAGATAGAGTCACACCATTTGTGTCTTCATACATGCACCAAGGGTAGTGATGACGATCTCCATCAGCCATCTTTACTGTACGCATTCCCCTTTCCTCCCCTCACCTCCCCCCACCACATCCAGAATTCCTCCATTTCTCCTATGTTCCCCATCCCCCTCCCTTATGTATCAGCATCCACTAATCAGAGAGAACATTCTGCATTTGGTTTTTTGGGATTGGCTTACTTCACTTAGCATAATGCTTTCCAATTCCATCCATTTGCCTGCAAATGCCATAATTTTATTCTCTTTTATTGCTGAATAATATTCCATTGTGTATATGTACCACAGTTTCTTTATCCATTCATCTATTGAAGGACATATGGGTTGCTTCCACAGTTTTGCAATTGTGAATTGTGCTGCTATAAACATTGAAGTGGCTGCTTTACTGTAGTGTGCTATTTTTAAGTCTTTAGGGTATAGGCCAAGGAGTGGGATAGCTGGGTCAAATGGTGGTTCCATTCCAAGTTTTTAAGCAGTCTCCTTACTGCTTTCCAGATTGGTTGCACCAGTTTGCAATCCCACCAGCAATGTTTAAGTGTACCTTTTTCACCACATCCTCACCAGCACTTATTGTTGCTGGTATTTTGGATAGCTGCCATTCTGACTGGGGTGAGATGAAATCTGAGGGTAGTTTTGATTTGCATTTCTCTAATGGCTAGAGACGTTGAACATTTCTTCATA
>PVHX01021711.1:0-29144 GCA_004024805.1 Geosciurus inauris
TCCAGTTCCATCCATTTGCCTGCAAATGCCATAATTTTATTCTCTTTTATTGCTGAATAATATTCCATTGTGTATATGTACCACAGTTTCTTTATCCATTCATCTATTGAAGGACATCTGGGTTGCTTCCACAGTTTTGCAATTGTGAATTGTGCTGCTATAAACATTGAAGTGGCTGTTTTACTGTAGTGTGCTGTTTGTAAGTCTTTAGGGTATAGGCCAAGGAGTGGGATAGCTGGGTCAAATGGTGGTTCCATTCTGAGTTTTTTATGCAGTCTCCATAAGACTCTGTAAAAGGAGATTTATTTCCCCAATGTATTTGAAAGTTAACTTTGAAAAATTGGCCTTTGAATAAAACAGCAGGAAAGCAATAACAGGGGACTTAAAAATCTCTAGTTATACAAAAGAAGACTGGGAAAAATATATATTAATGTACATAGATTAAATATATAAATGTAAGTATATATTAAAATATATATTAATTTAGGCATAAAGAACCATAGGTGAATTTATCAGAAAAACTGAGCTCAAAAACAATAAGTTCTCCCTCAAATAAAATGTCCATAATTAGTCTAGTAAAGAAGAATGCAGAACATCTTTGTCAGACACAAAGTGTACTTTTGGATCATATTAGAGTTAGCCTGTTACAGAAGAGATCTCTCCAGAGAAAGTTTCAAGGAGTCCCCAGAAAGAGGAGAAACTCAAATCAGGACCAGTAGTGTTCTTGACATACATAATTAAAAAGAATTTCAGCATGAGCCAAAAAAAGAAATAGAGTTTTTTTTATTTTTACTTTTAGTTTTTGGAATGTATGTGCACATTAAAGGGATAATATGGGCTATCTCAAGAGTGAGAAGCAGCCTTACTTGGGCTGGAGGTCCAATATTTAGAGGGGGGGCTATATAAAGGGTCAGACTTAAGGTGAAACCAAAGAGAAGTTGTACAATTTCATGCCAGTTTTTCCTATACTTGTGTATTTGCGGGCCAAAGGCATGTTGCTTAAGATTTACAAGTGTGTTTTCTGCAGCTCAGTGGCTTATGGATGTTTCCTAAGATTCAGTATCTCTTTCTCTTTATTCTAAATTCCTATTTCAAGCCCAGATATTGAAAGAATCTGACAGCTCCTGAAATCTTCAGGAAAATATACTTTAAGAACAAAGAAAAGGGGTTGGGGATATAGCTCAGTTGGTGGAGTTCTTGCCTTGCATGCACAAAGCCTTGGGTTCTAATCCCCAGCACAAAAATAAACAAACCAACAAACAAATAAAAATAAAGAAACAAGCGTATCCTCTTGAATAAAAAAGAACAAAGAAAACTTGTACATTTAGAATTTTCTCATTTTTCTTCCCTATGCCCATCTGGATAGGAGAGAAAATCCTGTAAGAATTAAGATATTCCCTGATATTACTGGGGCTATAGTGTAGGGTTCCCAGCTGGGTCACTGTTGCATTGTCTCCAATTAAGAATATAAATGTCTTATCTGTCCTTGAAAATCTTGGAACTTAGAATAGCTGGCCTCTCCACATCCCCTTTCCTTTTGTTTTCCCCTTTCTGTAACATATTTAGTAAAACCTCTGAGTATAAGAAAGTGCCACTGCAGTTTGGATTTAGGAGTGACTTTTTTTTCTAGTCTTGAACCAATTTGGGCAATTGCTCATGCAAGTCTAATTGTAAGGTGAACTTTCAGTTTATGTTTCACTCAGGGACCATCTCTCCCTGTCCACCAACCAGTATTTGAGTCAGGTTTGAGTAAAGAAAACATTAGACATTTTCCCCTAGTGTTTGAGGGTCAGAGGAATTCCAGTGTATGAGGGCTTATGCCAGTGCAGTGTAACTCATCTGAAAGACAAGGGGGAATAAGACATCCTTTGGAATTCTTCCACTGTCTGAACCAGATTGAGACATCTCTAGATTCCCTGTAAACTTCAAAGCTATTGGTGAACATCTCTTGAGCACTGTCTAGGACCCCTGAGTTGGCCAGAGTAGTCACCCCTTCCTGATAAATTCCTCAAACTCCCTTCACTTAAAGATTTTTTTAAATTATTTATCTTTTATTTCCTGTGATCCTCAAATCATTAGTGACCATGTATTGAGATCTAACTAGAATTTGAGCAGGCTGAATTTGGTCACTTCTTTCCAACACATGACCCCAAATTTCTTTTCTTTCTGTCCTGTCCCTCTTAAAATGGAGAAAATATAAATTTTCTCTACTGTGTTTACTGCCAATTATGGTGGCACTGTAGATACGGTTGAATAGCTTTCTTGGCTATTGTGCTAAGAGAAAGACATGTTCCTGAGAGCGAGGTGCCCTGGACAAGTTTTAAGCTTTTTATAATGTCTATGATTGTTATCATACTCATAATTAGGGCCAAAGTCCCATTCTAGTTGTTGTATAAACTAATCTAATTCATAGAGCCAGGGATGATGTTCCCATTGTAACATACCCCAAATTTGAGACCTGGAGGAGAGAAGGAGAAAATAATTGACTTTACTATTCTTATTTAACCTGGTAGGTAAATACCAATGGGTAAAATGTCTTAGAGCAATTAAAATAAGGAAAAGCATGTGATCCACCCCCTACCCTGGGAAAAAGGCAGGACCCACTATCTTTCCTAGGAGGATAAGATCATCTTTCCCTATAGTCTGATAAAATATAAAATGACAAAACTGAGGATCAGTGGGACAGGGTCTGAGACTGGGCTCCACATTTCCTAGGGGAAGTTGCTGCAAGGCAGATAGACAAAGAGGCAACTCACTTACACATTGGTAGATTTGTGGGTAGGGATTTACTTCAGATTTGCCAGATTATACTGAGAGGTTACTTCAGTCTGTGAACCTGAAAGAACCGAGCTAAATAAACTCCATGCCAGGTTTCAGACCCTCCAGAAAGACTAGTAGGCCTGAGTTTAGATCCCAGGAAAAGCCACACATTGCTCAAGGATAAAGCAACTCTAGGACCACCCTCAGAGCAGCTAATCAAAAGAGGTTAAAAATTATACACCTGGCATTCCTGAGGTCTGAGTCAGGGTCTAGGAGACTATAGATAGTTACTTTGTACAAACTAGCCAATCACTCACTGCTTGCCCAAACCCCACGCGGACCCTTTAAACTCACCTGTAGTTGGTCCTTTTCAAAAGATTCTCTAAGGTCATGATTGGGTCCCACCAAATGTAATGAACACCCCCCAGATTCTGAATGGTCAATATTGTCACCATATGTGCTGTATGATTATAATTGGTGCTTGTGTAATGATGCGATGCATATGTCATATCCACTGCCACCACCTGTCCCCTCCCCTATAAAAACCTGCTCAGCCATTGTTCGGGGCCACACCTCCCTACCCACTGCATCAGTGAAGGTGTGCGGTCCCTGCTCGAGCATGAAATAAAGACCCCTTTTGTGATTGCATTGGATTGGACTCATGGTGGTCTCTGGTGGTCTCGTGAGCTTGGGCATTACAAACCAAGAAGCTATCAAGTGAGGCCCTCTGTCTGCCATTGGGTGAGAGACTATGGAAGCAGGTTAAAGCAGAGACAGCTCACACATGCAATTTATTGGTTTCTGGTCATTTCTAGAGACCCTGTGTTCACATTAGGAAGTAGCCTGATCAGAGACTCAGAGTGCTCCTAAGAAACCTCAACATCTCAATCAAAGGAGACTGAAGCAAGATCAGACAAGACCAACATTCTTTCTGCCAAGGCAGTGAAGGATTGATGTCTTACTCCAGCAAAACCTTTCTTCTGAGTTTTGGGTCTGGCAACCATGCTGTCAACTTTTAACTGGTTGAGAGAGTCTTGGTGTTTTTGATAGAGAAGGAATGTATGAAATAGAGTGTAGGACTCTTGGAAGAAAAGAAAGTGATGGAGCATTAGTCCCTTTCACTCACCCTTCAGAATATTCCTATATGAGCCACCAAGATGAAATTCAGATGAAACCACAATTTTGAAATGAGACACAATTTTAGTACTGTTTTAATGACAAACAGAGAGAAACTATTAATTAGAAATTTTGCCAAAAGCTCAGTCTTTGTCCCTGATGCCAATCCAAGAATGAGAACAGGATTTTGAGAAAAAGGAAAAAGAATGTTTATTGCCTTCCTAGGAGAAACACACAGAACTCTTGTCCCAAAGGCTATGATTCTGCCCACCAGCAGGAACAGGGGGCTTTTAAAGAGGTGATTCAAAGTGCTCTTAACAGTGGTCCCTTCACTTCCTTGCTTTAAGTTAACTGGCCTTGAACACACCCACTACAGGAAGGAGATGCCTCCTAAGTATTTGGGAAGTGAATATCTCCCAAATTAACAAATGAATCCTAACATGCCATCAGGGTGCCCTGGTATTCTCTATCAGAGCACACCTGGAATGTAACCCTTTAAAACCCCCTGTCCCTGCTGATTGGGAGAGTCACAGTCTTTGGGATGGGAGTCCCCTGTTTTTCCTTTTTCTCAAAACCATGTCCTCATTATTAAATTGGCATTGGTTGGACAGGGACCGAGCTTTTGGTTACAATTACAGATGTTGGCTACCCAGATGGGACCCGAGAGAAGCCCCCATTCCAGCTTTCTTAGGCAGGCCTGGCACTCCAAGCAGCTGCACTTCTATGATGAGGATATAAGGTGAACTTTTTGAGAGCTGACTATCAGAAAGTTAGGAGACAGGTGAGTGTGCCTCAGGCTGAACCAGCGGGACTATTCCTGTAAGTAAAGAGAGGGACTAAGGGACCTTTCCAGCAGCTGCTGAAGCCCCTTTGCTTTGGAGAACTCCTGCCTTCCTTACCTGCACTCTAAGGATTTCTTCATCTTGGTCTACTTTGAGAAAAAGGAAACTGAATTCAGTAAAGTCACAACACCTGGCCATCTGGTAAGCTCCCCCAGTGTGCACACTGAGACTTTTTGATTCTACACTTCTGGTTCCCCTTTGTGGGAGCATCTATCTGGTCCCCTTATGGGGGCATTTGGCATGACACTGCAGGTGCACGAGTCATGGTTAAGTAGGAGTTGGGAACTTGGGGAGATTTTTCCCCATCTGACCTGTCTGTTTTAAAGGTTCCCATCTGTCAGCATTGGTTTGGGGATCCTCTCTGCTTGTCTGTCTTTATGCTTTTTGTTTGTATCTGTCTCTGGCCCTTTTAAGACATGGGCAATAATGTGTTGATCATATTATAGATTGTTTCTTGGGAAAGATCTTGGCTGAATGGGCCACCCATAGATGTAAATTTGTCTCAGAAAAAGATGATGTTTTACTGTAAAAATATGGTCTTTGAATGATTTTCTGAATTATTGTACAATCTTACAGTTGGGAGTTGGTCTGTCAAAGATAAAATAGGTGACAGATTCTGTATGTACAGGCATGTATGCAATCACATAATGAGGAATCTTAACAGTCAAAAATTAAGTTGGATGCAAAAAAGTGCCACCTCTAGTGTGTAAGCATGGCAGGCCACTAAAGAAGGATTAAGAAAAAAAATTTTTTCCTTTCAACCCAGTGCTGACTGTCTGAGTACCACTTCTTAGCCTGGCCCCAGGCGACCACAAATCATCCTGCTGTAGGTCAGGGACACCAGTCCTATGATAAAGGGAAAAAAACTCAGGAAAGCTGCCTGGTATAATGGGCAAAAAGGACCTGGCTTTTACTCTGCTTTTTGGATACTTTTGCCCATGAGAACAAAATTGGAATTTGAGAACAGGGCTCAGTTTGCCTCTTCTGCAGACAAATTAAATATATGTGGGCTTTAGGTCTCACTGATCTTCTTTCTAGGTTCTTGTTGTTAGGTCGGAGGCAGACACAGAAAACCAGACCCTGCTGCGCCGCGGCGCTGCACCAACACAACACCAGGAGCCAGCCCACTCACTGTTGCGTGCGACAAACGTAGCACACATGTGACGAGCGCAGCACGCGTGCGTCAAGCACACCAAGATGGCGGCCCCCAATGATCTGTATGGAAGAAGAAGCGAACTTACAGTATGGCTCTTGGCTCATACCGGAAGGGATCTGACATCACCAGCTGCACCAAACCAATCTCAGAAGACACTGGACTCTAAGTCAACACCTCTTCCTGGCCTCAAGCCTGCCTTTTCCGGATGGGGAGAGGCTGTATAACCCTGTGTAACACGAGGCACAGCACCATTTTCCCGACCTGTTCGAGCCTGGTGACTGGATGGGGAACTGGTCCGGGAGCGTATTTCCTAGAATAAAAGCCTGTGTTGGTCCTGTTTCACTTCCATCTGGTCGTTCGTCTTACACTTGTCTCATGGGTTCAAAGAATAAAATTCATAGATGATGGCAGAAGACAAAAATTAAAACAATAAAATTGGTTTTGAATGAAGAAAAAAAAAAAAAGAAAGAAAGAAACTCCCTATCATGTGAGGGGGAAATTGGTGGAAAGCTTTTCCACTGGTGTATACTATCCTGGTGGCTTTAGTCTTCTAGATAAAGGTACTGATCTAAGTCCATGCTGAACAGACATTAAAAGCATTGGGACTAGTTATTGGGATCTGTGGTGTACAGATATTGGGAAGGTATAAAACCTATTAGCTTGACCATGACTTTCTATTTGGCTGTATGGTCTGAATCCTTAAGTCTGAATTTCTTGCAATCGCCATTTTGGGCCCACACCTATTTCCATTTTCCTGCCACTCTGGGAACAAAGGAGTGGGTTGGAATGCTTACCCTCAGAGGGTTGCCTTTACATTTAAATAAAAACATTATCTGGGGCCCATTACACTTATTGTCTGAGGATTAACTAGCCTATCTTAATGGAGGATAAAAAATAAAAGCTGACAGTCCCAAGGAATGGGGCAATACGTACTATTAAATAAAGTTATAACCTAGGGAAAAAATAGTCTCCCATTTTAAGATCTGACAGGATGTCCTATTTGGCCAGAGGACAATTCTAGGTGCAGCCCTACCTATTAACCAAAAAGCTGAAGTACAAATGCCTCTCCAAGTCTCCATGAATTCAAGCACCTATGTCTTGGCTCTGCTGATTTTTGCAGAGAGTGGTCCCTAACAATCTTTATATGGTCAAAATGACCTTCATTGGACAGACTGCCCTAGATACATACATATATAAAAAGAGAATCTCTGGGTACAATTGACAGTGGGGAACTCACATAAAGTTGATGATATTATGATGATGATAAGGAAGACTGATCAAACAACAATAGCCTGTGTTCCAAGCCCCTGAACACAAACTGGCAGGGAAAAAGATTTAAGACACAGTTTTTTTTTCCCCTTAACTATGCCAGACTGTCTGATCCATCTCCTGGGATAAAATTTGTTATGCAAATTGAATGTACAGATAACATGCTCATCCCAAAAGTAACAACTTCACTTGCAAGTGCCTTCCAGGAAAAGAATAGAATCTGCTCTGCTGGAGGTCTCCTAGAAGAGAATAAGGCCTTTTAAGCCAAAGGGACTATGAGAAAAGTGATCAATGTTATCTTAACCAATATTTTATTTTAGGAGAAAATAACATGCCCCCAGGGAGGAAGTGATAACCCCTTAAGAAAAAAACATTAATGAGGATTCTGGGGATTTATTCTCTTCTGGGAAGTTGTTTAAAATGTGAATTAAGTTAGCTTTTCCAGATATCCTACTCTGTCTACGCTGCCTGTTTAAAAAAAACAAAAAACAAACTCATACTGATGAGTAACAATCTGTGCAAGGCTTGAGAGCTATAAAATATTAAAGTGTGATGTCCATTACCTTTAGGATTTTTCTTTTGTTAGAGAAACAGATAACTTACAACTTTGACCAGGGTTGAATTTTCATAAATAACCTGAATACATTTGTCAAAATATGTATTTCTGATCCTTGTCTAAATGTTCTGTAAAAGTTTATAAATGAAAATTCATAAAGGTTTAACCAATAAGTGACATCTTTTATATATTTTATCTGACATAAAAAGGCCACACTACAATTTGAGAAACTGGCTTGTATCTGTCTGCTTTAACTAAGTCTAGTTCTGATCATTAACACTGTTTCTTAAATGTATAAGAAATTTAAGGCTATCTTTTGATTTTTCCTAGTATTGCTAAACTCTGCAAGCCTGCAATGATCTATAAATTCTGAATTATAATGTGAAAAATTAAACCTCATTAATATAAAGACATCTGTGTAATGGTGATGCTAATTATTAGTTACTTGTATGTTAAGTATACTCATGTTATTCTAGTATGCAAGTTTTAAAATATAAAGCTTGGAAAAGCACTTTACCAAGCTAATGTTCTCAAACTAAAGTTGTCTGAAATGGTAATTTTAAACTGAAAATAGCAAATATAATTGGAGGTTTATTTATGTCATTTAATGTTCTGTAACAGGACCTGTTATCAATAAGATGTATGTAAAATGTTATGTTGCTTTTTACACTGGGGTAGAAATTTAAATGTATTTTTAAAAGATAATGAGCACCTTATCTGTTTAAAGGTGGATATCATAAAACATGAAAACATTTGACCACTTTCCCACAAAATAGGGTTAAAAGCTAAGTTTTTCTTTGATTCATATTTCATACGTAGTAATATATTGTTATTTTTGAAGAGTCCTACCTTATCTGAAATAAGACTCTGCCTCCCACCTTACTTCATATTAGAATGTCTCCAAAATAGGCTAGACACATTCAGCTCATTTACAGTTGTGTTCAAATGATTGATTTTTGTTGTTGTTGTTGTTGTAAAAATTACTGTGATCTCAAACAGGGGATATAATGTATAACTAAGTAAAGTTTTAAGATTGTAAAAGTCATTTTTCTTGGTTTATAGCCATTATACAAACTGAATATGTTTTTGCTCTGTTAATTTTATTTTGTATTTTCCTTGTAAACTTTGTTGCCCATTGCTGTTTTGCAGAGGTACTATTTCTAAAAGCAAAAGAACAAAACAAAACAAAAAAGATTCAGATTAATTTGAGATAATAAGCCATCACCTATAGGACAAATAGTATATAATTCTGACTTCCAGTACTAATACTAACCCCAACTAAATAAAGGGGGTAAAATTATAGATATTATAGATATTAAAGTTATGACCTGTTGTTCCCTCTTTAAGACAAGTAAAAGTGACTAGTTGAGTATTTAAAACAAAACAAACAAACAAAAAAACCTTGGAGACCAAAGTCAAGTGTCATTTATTTCGTGCCTCGTGTGGGTTCGCTCAACGAGTTGGAGTCCCGCAGGATGAGGGGACTGAGGAATGGGGTCCCACGGGACGAGCTCTGGGGTCCCGGAGGATGAAGGACAATGGGGTCACACGGGATGAGGTCTGGGGTCCCAGAGGATGAGGTCTGGGGTCCCGCAGGACGAGGGTTTATGGGGTGGACGGTCACGGAGTCACTCACCCAGACACGGGGGGTAGGTAAAACTGCTCTGCCGGAGCGAGAAGCAGACCCATTTATTTCAGTTAGTGCAACAGTTTATATAGGGTCCTCGGACCAATCATGGCCCTGAGGTTAGGTTACAGCCAATAGGGTATTGATCCATGTCAGGTGCGCAGCCAATCAGCGTGGGATGAGAAAAGGAGAGCCACTGAAGGCAGCCAATCAGCATGGGATGAGAAAAGGAGAGGAACTGAAGGCAGCCAATCAGCATGGGGTAAAGAGGAGGGGAAACATTCAAAGTAACCAATCAGCATGGGGAAAAGGAAAGGGAAGGGGAGGCATTGAAGGCATGGAGAGAGCTCCTATAGTCAAGGAAGTAAAGAGGCCAAAGAAAAAGCAGCCAATATTTGACCCTTGCCCTCTAAGGTCAGCTAGCACCCAGAGAACAATGGAACCCCTCTAAGGGCTTTGAAACTCTGGTAAATCATCTAATCTGCCAATCAGAAAAATTGAAGGGACCCTAGAGAACAGAAAGCCAACCAGTGATACATATTCTGCAAAGAGGAGGGTCACTGGAGAATAAAATATCTGAAGCTTCTAGGAGAAGCCACATATATGGTCATCAAGACCCTGACCTGCCCTATCCTGGCATATGGCACCACTGATAGAGGAAACCTAAAGGAGCAAGGAGGCTTCACACATGTCCCCAAGAGTTATCTCTGAGAAATCTCAGCTGATTCTTAAGAATAGATAGAAATAAGGTCAGTTTTGACCAGCCTGGCCTTAAATACCTGGCAGGAGAGTATACCCTAAGCACAGTCCTACATGGACCTTTAAGAGAAAACACAAATTTGTTTTGTTTTGTTTTTTGATTAAAGTCAGGTTGGTAAATTGCCAGACTTCATGTTGACATCTTCTTTGCATCTTTCTGCACATTTTCAGACTAGTGTATTTTATTCATAATTTATTTCCATAATACATAGTAACTTATCTATACTTACAGAACTTTTTGACATTATAGGAAGGAAAAGATCACAAGAAGGAATCAATCAAAGTCATCTCCACCGGATACCAAAACATGTCATTGAAAGGTGTGGTGTGAAAAAGTCAACCCATGAAATTTGATCATATAATAAAAAAGAATTTATATTTTATACTTACTTGATTGAATGAAGACTTCATACTTCATTCAAGTATTTCTGTCAGAAAGTCTCTTCACAAAACTTAAATGCTTTTAGTGTTATTTAAAGTGAGAGACTGAGAGATACATTATAAAGTGATATCAATTTACCAACCTGACTTTAAGCATTCATGAAAAAATAGATTTCTGTGTAATGAGATAGGAATGGAAAAATCACCTAATGTAGATGGAATCCAAATGACAATAAAATGGAGCATAACATGAAAAAGATATGACCTAAGGTTAAATTTAAAGAGTTAGTTGTTTCTGAGCCACTGACCTAGGTCTTTTTAGAGTTTAGGAAAGGCAACCTTTAAGTGAAATATACTTTGCACTTCATGTGTATATTAGGCAATATGATATACAGACATTCCTACTTTCTTTGAGAATGAATGGTCCATAAGAACAAGTCTTTTTACTCACTTTATTTTGATAAATTTCCTTCAGTGAAAGAATAGTAAAGGAATACCTGTGAATTTTCCAATCTTTTAGAAAAAGACCAAGAAATATAGCCACACATGTATATTTAGAATTAGCTTTGAAATATATAATAATTTGTAATATACAATAGAATCAGAGCTTGTTTGAAAGAATGCTTCTGGGAAATGTAAACAAGAATTCTTTGAACATATTACTTAATTCTCAGAATATGTTATTTCTAGTTATAACAATAAAGGCACTCAAAATTGGGTTGTGTCAATACAAAGGAACATTTCCAGAAATAGAATTCAAGTGATACTTGAAAAATTCAAAATATTTAATGTTTTTACAATGAAGAGATTAAAAGACAATCTGTTTCTGTATTTTTGACTCTTCATCTCTTTCTCTCTGCACAAACACACAAATATACACACCCTATAGTATCAGTTAAATACACAGGTAACATTAAGATGCAAAAATTAGATACATAATATATGAGTAGACTGTTCTGTGAAAAATTCTATTATATAAAATTGCAGATAACCACTAGTACTATATATGTATTTTTCCATGTTATCAATTTGTTTGATAATTTTTTCTCAGTCTCCTCTGTTTCCAACCCATTATGTATTCCAATACATAGCTTTTATTAGAAAAGAAAATAACAACATGTTTAGTTGTAGGTCTAATTGTTTTATTTCCTGATTCATTAATCATGACAACTTTAATCACAAAAAGAGAAGAAAGAAAGAATGAAAGAAACAAAGAAAGAAAATAAAGAAAGGGAGCCTCCACAGGGCAATGGCAGAATGTTTTGTAAATTGAAGACAAGGAAATAGAACAATAGAAAAATTTGATTTTATATACTATGTCACTTCAGGTAACCTTTTTGGTAAATGTTAAAGAGGAGGAATCATATTTATTATACTGATAACAGGTAGAGTGGATCACTTCTTTTGGGAAAATCTGGTCTGTTTTGAGATAGACCTTAATGTTTCAGCCTGATTCTGTGGCATTTAGCATGAGTGACTACATTTTGGTTGAATTTGGTCCCTTGGGACCAAGCAGGAGTTCAGTCCAAAGCAATATCATCCTATATGGTTTATTTAACAGTTTTTATTCTAGTTACTGTAGAGGCTGAATCAAGATATTCTTTGGTGTCTGGCTTCTAATCTTGTTCAGCTAAGAGGAGTTACCATCCAAGACTTAAAAAGTAGAGAGCAGCTACTTGGGGTATGTTCCCCTAGGTCTCTCTTAGGAAACATACATGGGGCTGCTAATGTTGCTCAAAGAAAGATCACACCTCCTAGAGATGGCCTTGTGCAGAAACACACACATATTGTCTTCTTTCTTTCCAGGTTCCAACATGAATTCTTCCCTTTGTTACTCAGACCTTTTATTTGGTATCAGGCTCTCCATGTTTTCTAGCTCCAGAGTGGTCCATTTATAATCCACATACAGAAGTTTCTTATTTGTGTTCCTAAATTCTTCCCGCAATTTTGTAAATGCTTACTTTGGTAAACTCTGCTCAATATCCCAGTTGGAGTGTGCCATCTATTTTCTGCTGTGACCATGGCTGACATAAAGTTGCATTACAGAGTAAAGATCATTTCCTGCTTTAGGACTTAATGTTTTTTGCTTTCAGTTTTTTAAAAAATATTTTATTTATTTTTAAAATTGATAAAATTGGATATATTTCTCATGTACTATATACTATTTTCAAGTAGGTATTCATTGTGCATTATGAAATCTACCTAATTACAATATGTGTTACTTTACAGTGTTGTGGTTTTTGTGGTGAGAACACTTTACATCCACTATCTCCTTGTATTATTCCAGATTCAAGGACTTGGAAAGATGGAGGATTAGCAGGAAATGGTTGTTCTCACAGCTCTGTGACTCCTGACTCATACAGCAAGAAAACTACTTCTCTGGGAGGTGAGTGAAAGAAAAAACACTCCATTGATATTCAATATCAGACAGAAAGCCTTGAACACTAGAAAAGTTGGGGTACTTTAGTCAAGGCTAAGGAACAGAAGTGGAGCTGAGCTCCAGGTGAGAGCTGGGGTGGGAGAAAAAAATACAAAGTCTGAAAAGATCCCATAAATACTAGAATATCTAGGCATGGGGAACCCGAGAATCAGAAGGGCAGTCCACCCTTGGCAGACTCAGAAGCTATTCAGCCCAATAAACTGGTACAGGAAAGTCATAGTTTTCCAGGTGTGCATAGGGAGCATAAACTTAAATACCTCCATGAAAAAGTAGCACAAACTCAGAATGTCAGTTTAGATCTGTGAATTTCAGGCTGAAACCAACATATGAATCTGGTAGATGCCAACCATGAGATTTAAAGTAAGCTTACCAAATCAGGAGAATCTCTGGCACAGAGACAATTTTGCTGGGGGCAATACAGATCAGAGAGGCCAGAGAAAGTCGTCTCCGCTCTCTCCTCCACTGAACCTGCAACCAACGTTGCATAGAACCAGTGGCAGGGAGAAACTGAATGAGGCAGAGTGACTGAGTTCAGTGCTCAAAATTCCCCTTGAGAAGCCAAAAACAAAACAAAACAAACAAACAAACAAAACAAAAACAAGAACTCAAAAAACAATCTCAGTATCCCAGAAGAACAGAACTGGTTAAAGATGACTCCCTTTTCCTACTGGAGGTGCCCTGTGGAGAGCAGTGGAATACAGTCCTAGAAAGCATATTGATTCATTAACACCCACCTCCTCCCATTATAAAAACACACCTGGGGGAGTAAGAGACAAAATCCCTGCCCTACTGCAGCAACTAATCACACAGACACCAAAGACAATGTTCAGGGAGTCAAGCTGCCAGAATCTTCCACAGCTCCTCACACCATCCCACAGAAAAGGAACACCGAGAAACAGAAAGGTAGTTTGTCACAGACAGTGGGCAAAGAAAACTTTCACTGACTATTTTGATGTTTTGATTTTGCTTTTGTTATGTTTTGATTTCTTTTTGAATGTGTACTGATTGACAAATGATGGGCATTTATGCATATTTCTTTTTTTTTTTTAGCTTTTAGCATTTTCTTAAGGTTGCTTTTTTGTGCTCTGTATTTTTATTTTTAATTTTTTAATCTTTGGAGGATTAAGTCTTTGATTAGTGTATTTTGGATTGACTTTCTATTGACTCTTTCACAATTCTGTTTTCCTTTATTTCTACTTCCTTTGTTTTTCTTGCCAACAGCCAAACTGTACTGCTCTTTCTCACTCTTCCCTTAATTATTTACTTCTATTTTCAAAAATTTTTGTTTTTCACTTTTTTGGATTTTGTTCTCACCTCTTAAAAACACATTCTACATTGCCTCTGCATGTCCTCTACTCACTCTTGCATCTACAAATCCTTTTCTACTGCTCCATCTCTTCTTCTTTTCCTCTTAAATAACTCTATCTTTAACTAGACACCTATACATACTTATATATCCTTATTTTTTTCTCTCATTTTTACCATTTTATTTGAAGGCAGTTATTTTTCATCTATCAATATTTTGAAGACTAAGATATTTGATTAGCATATATCAATTTTGTTCTTGTAAACTTTTCTTTTCTGATCTTTTCTTTTATCTTTTAATTTTTTAAAAAAAATTTCTATTTTTAATTTTGTTTTTTTCTCTCACTTACTGGTTTCCTATGACTCTCTTTCTTTCCTTTCCTCCACTAACAGCCATCCTCTGTTGTTCTTTTTTCACTTTTTCTTTATTTTTTTACCTCTATTTTTGCTTCTGCTCCCTCACAATCATTGATACATTCCACATCAATTCTATTATATCCCTGGCCATCACATGAAATTGTAAACCTTTATGTAAACTTACTGTTTTCACCATTGGCAATACTGATCATATTATTTCTGAGTATTTTAACAATCAACATTATAGATTTCATTGCAAGAGCTATTTGGTTTAATACTATAAATTGTTTGTATGTTTGTTGTTACTATTTATCTCCCCCTAAACTGCAAGGTACTGGAAACCTTCAAGGACACTAGAATTTCACAAGGTAGAAACCCTACTGCCTCAAAATCAACTGTTAGATGGATAGACATACAAATAACATGAAAAAGCAAGATAGCAAATTGCCTGAAACAACCCAAAATGTGCCTTTTCCCCCAAATCCTTGCCAACACTAATTGTTGTTTGTATACTTGATAACTGCCATTCTTACTGGCATGAGATGGAATCTTAGAGTAGTTTTGATTTGCATTTCTCTAATTGCTAGAGATGTTCAACATTTTTAAATATATTTGTTGATTGTATATCTTCTGAAAAGTGTCTGTTCATCTCCTTAGCCCATTTATTGACTGGGTTGTTTATTGTTTTTATGTTAATTATTTTGAGTTCTTTAAATATCTTGGAAATTAGTGCTCTATCTGATGTGTGTGTGGCAAAAATTTGCTTCCAAAATGTAGGCTCTGTTTTCATCTCATTGATTATTTCTTTTGCTGAGAAGAAGCTTATTAATTGGAATCCATCACATTTATTGATTCTTGATTTTATTTATTGCACTTTAGAAGTCTAGTTAAGAAAGTTAGGGACCAATATGATGTGATGAAGATTTGAGTCTACTTTATCCTCTACTAGGTGCAGGGTCTCTGGTCTAATTTCTAGGTCCTTGATTCACTTTGAGTTGAGATTTGTGCATGGTGAGAGATAAAAGTTTAGTTTCATTTTGCTGCATATGGATTTCCAGTCTTCCCAGCACCATTTGTTGAAGAAACTATCTTTTCTTTAATGTATGTTTTTGGTGCCAATACCATGCTCTTTTTGTTACTATAGCTTTGTGGTATAGTTTAAGTTCTGGTATTGTGATGCTTCCTGCTTCACTCTTCTTGCTAAGGATTGCTTTGGCTATTCTGGGTCTCTTATTTTTCCAAATGAATTTCATGATTGCATTTTCTATTTCTATAAGGAGTGATGTTTAGATTTTAATTGGAATGACATTGAATCTGTATAGTGCTTTGAGTAGTATGGCTATTTTGACAATATTGATTCTGCCTATCCAAGAGCATGGGAGATCTTGCCATCTTCTAAGATCTTAAATTTCTTCCTTTAGTGTCCTATAGTTTTTCTTGTAGAGGTCTTTAACCTCTTTTCTTTTGTTAAATTGATTCCCAAGTATTTTATTTTATTTGAGGCTATTGTGAATGGGGTAGTTTTCCTAATTTCTCTTTCAGAGGATTCATCACTGATGTATAGAAATGCATTTGATTTATGGGTATTGATTTTATATCCTGCTACTTTGCTGAATTTATTGATTAATCCTAGAAGTTTTCTGGTGGAGGTTTTTGTATCCTCTAAGCACAGAATCATGTTATTGGCAAATAATGATAGTTTGAGTTCTTCTTTTCCTATTTGTATCCTTTTAATTTCTTTTGTCTGTCTAATGGATCTGGCTAGAGTTTCAAAGACTATGTTGAATAGCAGTGGTGGAAGAGGACATCCCTGTCTTATTCCCATTTTTAGAGGGAATGCTTCCAATTTTTCTCCATTTGGAATGGTGTTGGCCTAGGGTTTCGCATAGACAGCTTTTACAATGTTGGGGTTATGTTTGTACTATCTCTAGTTTTTCTAGTGTTTTGAACATAAAAGGATGCTGTATTTTCTCAAATGCTTTTTCTACATCAGTATGATAAAATCTTATGATTCTTATCTTTAAGTCTATTGATGTGATGTATTATGTTTATTGATTTCTGTATGTTGAGCCAAACTTGCATGCCTGGAATAAACCCCGCTTGAATGTGGGGCACTATTTTTTAAATATGTTTTTGTATGCAATTTACCAAAATTTTATTGAGAATTTTTGCATCTATGTTCATTAGGGATATTGGTCTGAAATTTTATTTTTTTGATGTGTCTCTGTCTGGTTTTGGTATCAGGGTGATACTAGCCTCTTAGAATGAGTTTGGAAGGGTTTTCTCTTTTTCTATTTTATGGAATAATTTGAGGAGTATTTTTTATTAATTCTTTGTAGTTTTGTAGAACTTGGCTGAGAATCTGTCTGGTACCAGACTTTTCTTGGTTGGTAGATTTTAGATGGTGTCTTCTAATTCTTTGCTTGAAATTGGTTTAAGTTGTGTATGTCCTCCTGGTTCAGTTTGGGTAGGTCATATGCCTCTAGAAATTTTCCAGTGTCTTCAGGATTTTCTATTTTATTGGACTATAAATTTTCAAAATAGTTTCTAATTATCCTCTGTATTTTGATAGTGTTTGTTGTAATATTTCTTTTTTCATCACAAATTTTAGTAATGTGAGTTTTCTCCTTTTTTTTTTCATTAGAGTGAGTAAGCATTTGTAAATTTTATTTATTTTTTCAAAGAACCAGCTTTTTGTTTTGTCAATTTTTTGAATTGTTTCTTTTGTTTCAATTTCATTGATTTCAGCCCTGATTTTAATTATTTCCTGTCTTCTACTTCTTTTGGTATTGGTTTGTTCCTCTTTTTCTTGGGCTTTGAGATGTAGTATCAATTCATTTATTTGTTGACTTTTTCATCTTTTGATGAATGAGCTCAATGCAATAAACTTTCCTCTTAATGCAGCCTTCATAGTGCCCCAGAGATTTTGATATGTTGCAGTGAAATTTCTTATTTCTAAGAATTTTTTACCTCCTCCCTGATGTCTTCTGTTATCCATGTGTCATTCTATAGTGTATTATTGAGTCTCTGGGTTTTGGAGTAGTTTCTATTTTTTATTTTATCATTGATTTCTAATTTCATTCCATTAGAGTCACACAGAATGCAGAGTAGTATCTCTATTTTCTTGTATTTGCTAAGACTTGCTTTATGGTATAACATATGGTCTATTTTGGAGAGGGATCCATGTGCTGCTGAGAAAAAAGTGTATTTGCTTGTTGATGTATAGAATATTCTATATATGTCTGTTAAGTCTAAATTATTGACTTTTTATTGAGACCTATAATTTCTTTGTTTAGTTTTAGTTTGGAAGATCTATCCAGTTGTGAGAGAGGGTGTGTTAAAGTCACCCAGTATTACTGTGTTGTATTCTATTTAATTCTTGAAGTTGAGAAGGGTTTGTTTGATATACATAGATGCCCTATTGTTTGGGGCATAGATATTTATAATTGTTATGTCTTGTTGATATATGATTCCCTTAAGCAGTATTAAATGTCCTTATTTACACCTTTTCACTAACTTTGGTTTGAACTCCACTTTATCTGATGTTAGTATGGAATCCCCTGCTTGTCTACATGGTCCATGTCAGTGATGCATTTTTTCCCCACCCTTTCACCTTCAGTCTGTGGATGTCTTTTCCTGTAAGATGAGTCTCTTGAAGGCAGCATATTGTTGGGTCATTTTTAAAAATCCAATCTGTCAGTCTATGTCTTTTAATTGACGGGTTTAGGTCATTCACTTTCAGGGTACTTATTGAAATATGATTTGTAATCCCAGTCATTTTGGTTTATTTTTGGTTTTTAACTTGACTTGATTTATCCTTTGATTGGCCTTTTCTTTCATGTAGTTCCTCTCTCTGCAGATTTTAATTGTTGGTTATCATTTTCTCCTCATGTAGTATTTTTCTGAGAATACTTCATCATGCATGCTTTCTTGCAGTAAATTGTTTTAAATTTACTGTGAATCATTTTTATTTCATCATTAAATATGAAGCTTAGTTTTGCTGGATATAAGATTCTTGGTTGGCATCCATTTTCTTTCACAGTTTGGTATAAGTTATTCCAGGATCTCCTGTCTTTGAGGATCTGGGTTAAAAAATCTGTTGCGATCTGGATTGATCTCCCCCTATATATAATCTGATTTCTCTCTCTTGTGGCCTTTAAAATTCTATCCTTATTCTGTAATCCTTATTTTTATTATAATGTGCCTTTGTGTAAATCTGTTGTGATTTTGTACATTTCATGTCCTGTAAGCCTCATGTATTTGTTTTTCCAATTCATTCAAGTTTGGGAAATCTTCTGATATTATTTCATTGAAGAGATTGTGCATCCCTTTGGTTTGTATCTCTGTGCCTTCCTCCATCCTGATAAATCTTAGATTTGGTCTTCTGATGCTATCCTATAATTCTTAAATGTTCTGTTCATGGTTTCTCACCATCTTTACTGTGTGGTCAACTTTACTTTCAAGACTGTATATTTTGTCTTCATTGTCTAAGATTCTGTCTTCCAAGTGATCTAGTCTGTTGGTGATATCTTCTATTGAGTTTTTTATTTGGTTTATTGTTTTCTTCATTTAAAGAATTTATTCATTTTTTCACATTCTCTATCTCTTTCTTGAAGTAATGTTTTGCTACCTATATTTGCTCCCTTTTCTCTTTGTGTTATGAATGGTTGCCTTTATTTGTTCTCTTATCTCTGTGTTGGAGTGATCAATTTTGCCTGTATTTGCTTACTTAAGTCATTCTTTAATTTACAGATAATTTTAATTATGTATGTTCTGAACGCTTTCTCTGACATTTCATCAACAGGGCTGTTAATGCATTCTATATTGTATTATTGATTTGTTTAGGGCACTTTCTCCCCTTATATTTTCATGTTGATTATGTGTCTTTCTTTCAGTGCAGCTCTGAAGTATTGCAGTTTCTACCCTATAATCTTGAGTGACCCTGTACCTCACCTTGGTGTTCCCTTTCAGTCCCCCATCCCCAGATGGACACTACTGCAACTAAAGATGGTGGTGACAGTAGTGGAGGTAACTCAAGATAGCAGTATGAGTGGCCTAAGATGAATGCAATCACTTGCAGAGATGAGGCTGAAAGAGTGGGACTTACAATGACTTTGAGCTTCCTGTTCAGAGATGCAGCACTGTGGCATGCTGTGCTGTGGTGGGCAGCTGCCTCCTGGCCCTGTCTATTGTTCCAAGGTGGAAGATACTACATGGAGAGGGCTATGGTGTTGGCTTCAGTGTCCCAGTATGGACTCAGGTGGGAAGTAACAGTGTGGACATCCACTTTGTGCAGGGGCGGTCCTGGGCATGGGCTCTCACACAGGTCCACAGGGTCTGTTCTTGGCCTGACCTAGGCCAGGGCTCCTGCGGGGTTCCAAGAGGTGGTCATGGGCCTGGGTCTAGCTTCTAGTGTAGGTTGGCAGATTGGTGGGAGAAGTACTGGGCCTGACTTCAGCCTGGGCTCCCACAGAGGTCCTCAAAGGTGATCCCATGTCTGGGCCTGGTCTCATGCCTCAGTATTCTTTATCTTCAGGTTTTTGTATGTAAATTTAAAAGGTCCTGATTTTTACAGAGTCACAATAATATAAACACTTCTGTAATGAGTACTCTCTTATAGGCTAAGGAGATAGTAATCACATTCACCCAGGACAAAGGATAACTGGAGAAAGTAGTTACCATTCTCTTGCTGTGATTGTAACAAAAAATTTTTCTCTATTATTTTACTTATAGTAAAAATATTGTATTTTACTATATAATATGACTTAGACAAATGATATTTTAACTAATAAGTGTTTTAAAATATTATTTAACACCAAAGGATTTTTATTTCACTAAGTGCACGTGTGCATGTACAAAATTGAAAAGCTTTTTCTGACATTAATACAGCATCATATCAGTAATCACATGATATTTAAAGTTAATAATATTTTTCAATTAAATTTACAGAAGTATAAAGTCATTGAGGACTAGATCAACAGTAGCCGATCTGTTATTTGTAAGGAATGTGTCATAGTTTCAATTCATATGTGTTTGTGATAAGATGTAATTTTTCTTCTAATGATTTGTTTAGATCTTGATGATACCAGAAGAAATGCCAGAAAATTCCAAATGATCCATTGTTTTCCTTAGTGCGAGCATATTGAAACATCTGCATATGAATTTATCCTTAAACAACTACACAATCCTGATTTTTTTTACAATATTCCTAGTTTCTAACTACTTAAGTTGTGGAAATTTTTCAGTTCATTGGCACTACTGTATCATCGCTAAAGCAAAGGGGGATGGTAAAACACCTTGTCCCTGAATTCGCCCTTTCTTTTCCCAAAAACCTAGTCAAGTTAAGAGAACTTACTTGGTAGTAACATTCAGATACATATTATCTTGAAGAACACTAGATTTTTTATTCAAAACAGTGGGAACTAGGGAAAGTTGGCATTATCTATAAAAAACTAGTTTCTTACATGTGTGCCAGGACAGTTCCTTGGGATGCTGGATATATAAGCAAGCTAAGTAAGCTGATGTTGATGATGTCACTGCTTCTGTATTCTAATGTATAGTACTACTCCCTGTATGTATTATGTAATGCATATGTGCCACTAATCTAGTCAACTGCCACTGGATAAAGTACCATGAGAAAGAGGAGGCACTGCTTGGCAATACACTGTGAGGAACAGAGCTGTTCACCTCCAATTGCCGCTGAATTCTATTTGGGGCAGTCTCTGATCTCTTGTAGGTTTTCTCCTATAATTATGTCTGCCATTCTATCTCTGGGCTCTTTCTTTGGCCAATCTGCCACCTACTCTACTGCTCTTGTCCAACTGGGCTGTGAAGGAGATAGCTAATGTTACAAAATACCTGAAGTTTTATAAATAATAGCAGTTTGTTTCTCACAGTTCTGGAAACTGCAAATCCATGAAAAAAAGAAAAAAACTGGTAATTTTGTTGCCTAGTAAGGATTCAGTTTTAGCTTCCAAGTTAAAAGTTTATTTCTTTCTATATCACTGTGTCCTCAGACTGAGGGAAGTCAGAGGGCAAAAAGGCCAAACTCTGTGGCAAGCTTCTTTTATAAAGGCCTTCATCTCTTCAGGAGGTAGGAGTTCTCAAGACCTAATCACTTCTCATATATTTCTCTCTGAATAGAATCACATGGAAATTATATCAACATATGAAGTTTGGAAAAGATGCATTAAACAACCAAACAAAGGTGAAGTAAGTCCTAGAACTATGTTTTAGCACTTTAATCTTATTTATTTATTAATTAATTAATTTATTTATTGGTACCAGGGATTGAACTCAGGGGTACTTGACCACTGAGCTACATCTCCAGCCCTGTTTTGTGTTTTTATGTAGAGACAGGGTCTCACTAAGTTGCTTAGCACCTTGCCATTGCTGAGGCTGGCTTTTGAACTCGCAATTCTCCTGTCTCAGCCTCCCAAAGTGCTGGGATTATAGGCATGAACCACCACACCAAGCTAGCACTTTAATCTTTAAAAACACAGATTTGAACTTGATTTGTACCCCAAATTTAAATCTATAAAATATATTGCTTGTTGAAATAGACAAGTTACTTTTCATAGGCTATTTCATTTGACATTGTTTCTTTCACATCTAAAAAAGGCATTCCTGATTGTTCAAATTTATATACAGAAATGTTGCTAGGTTGTGGTTCATTATTAATGTCAATTTTGTATCCTTTATTTCATTAACAAGACACATACTTATGTATATCAAAAATATTAAGAAACATCTCTTCATTGTAATCATTTTAATATTAGAATATAAATTATTAAACATTCAAACATTGTGCAGTTATTCACTAAGCAGGAATTAAAAGGCATTTTAAAATAAGTGTTGACCTAAAGTAATAATTTTAAATCAAAAGAAAATAGTTTATTCTGAACTGAATATGTCTGATCCTTGCCTAGGTATATCAAATTATCTTGAATGACAAGTTCTGTCATGAAAGACAATACTTGAACTTATATGGCCTTAAGAAATCATAAACACACTTACCAAATATATTGGTGGGGTTTAGAAACACAGGCTGTAGCAAACCAGGGAATTTGTTTGTATAGGTTTCAGATGGTATAATATTCATAGCTTTAGGGTTGGTGGAGGCTAGCTGTCTGATAACCTTAGTGATACTTTTCAGGAGATTTCCCTAATAATCATAAGCATGCAGAGTGTGAAGAAGAAAAAAAGATGTGAAAATAAGATAATTCCAGATTATTTTGGCTTTCTCAACAGATATGACTGATTGCACCTATCCGAGCCAAACAATCTTCAGGATCTTTAATATAGATGAAACTCCTATAGAGAACTTCAGTTCCACAGAAACAATAGCATTAACATAAATTGAGGTTGATCAATTTTTGAGTTTCATAATTTTTTGAAGTCATACTGTGTTTTACACACACAATGAACACAGACAACTACTGGTTTCAGAGTGATGAAATATTTCTCAGGTGAATTGATAGAAAGTCCATTGAAATGAATAGTTGCCAAACTCTCACATACTGAGTAGCATAAAATAATCAATTTATATTATAATTTATATTCTTAATTTTAAAACTAATCAACAAAGTTATTATTCCATTATTTATGAAGCAAACTAGTATTTTGTTTTATGTATTTTCACAAATAGAGAGTGCCCATAGAGGTGCATATTAGCCAATTATCATTCTCATTTAAAATAATTATGGAGATGTTTAAAAGAATTATGAGCATGTTTGACAAGAACATGTAATATGATATTGAATTATGAGATCAGGATGAATAATTATATTCCTAAAATAAATATATTTATAATATTTAAAAACATAATATTTTAAAAATTTCATGTTATATATACCAACTATCATTTGGAACTGAAAACTCTTCTCATCAGCTTGCCTACTGCTTCCTTCACATCCTTATTCCTCAGGGTGTAGATGAAGGGGTTGAGTGTAGGAGTCACCACTCCATAGAAGAGAGCCATGAACTTCGGTTTGTCCTTTGAGATAGAAGATGGGGCCTGAAGGTACATGCTAATGACTGGTCCATAAAATAAAAAAACAACAAGGAGATGAGAGGAACATGTGCCAAAGGCTTTTTTCCTTCCTTCAGAAGATTTGATCTTCAATATGGCATGTCCAATACCAGCATAAGAGGCAAGAATTAAGCACACAGGAATAGCTACTACAAAAATGCATGCCACAGAGAGAACAAGCTCATTAACCACCTTTTCCCCACAGGCAGTCTTTATCAAAACTGGAATCTCACACAACAAGTGATCCAGTTTATTGATGTCACAGAGTGGCAATTGCAATGTAAGAGTGTCCTCAATGATAGCGAAAATAATTCCACTGATCCACATAATAGTCACTAATAAGATGCACATGCGCTGATTCATGATGAGGGTGTAGTGCAGAGGTCTGCAGATGGCCATATAGCGGTCAAAAGACATAATAGCCAGGAGAAGACATTCTGTGGTTCCCATTGTGCTGAAAAGAAACAACTGAACTACACACCCTACATAGCTGATTGTCTTCTTGGACGTTCCCAGGTTAAATAGCATCTGTGGGACTGAGCTTGTGGTGTAACATATGTCCAAGAAGGAGAGGTTAGTGAGGAAGAAATACATGGGTCTGTGAAGATGGGGATCTAACACAGACACCAGAATGATGGCAATGTTTCCTATCAAAGTCAAGGGGTATGTTATGAGAAGAACAACAAATAAAGGAAGCTCTATCCAAGGACAGTTGGCAAAGCCTAATAGGATGAATTCATCTGGGTGGCTTTCATTAATGAGGGCCATTTTCTTGTATTTTCTTTCCCTGTAGTGGCAAAAAAAGGTAAATTTATAAAAAATGAAAAAGCATTAAGTATTGACAATTCACAAGTTGAAGATGGGATACAAAAGTTTGTGAGTCAAGTACTATGGTCTGGCAGCACATGATCAAATTTCCTTTCACAATACTAGAAATTAAAAGCAGTTACCTTCAGCATGTATGGTAATCATTCTGATATTCAATTTCTTCTTGGTAAGCCTGGTGGTAGCTTTTTGCTTATGTTTTGATGAAGAATAAATGAAAAGTAGGCATGATTGTGTTTCTTAACCTCCAAAACAATAATTTTCAAACTTTTACTGCCATTAAAATCAGCAGAGGAATTTGTTTACATGACAAGTATAGCATCCCGAATCCAGGTGTCTGATAGAGTAAGTGTGGCATGGTGTGCTGGAATCAGATGATTTATTTTCAGACACACTGCTACCACCCATTACAGAAGTGTTAAAAAGAGTAAAATTATTGAGGTTGTAACCCTTGGGGAAGAAGGAAGAGAAAATTGGAGTATGAGGATCATCAACATATTCTTCAACCTAACTAGGTAGTCCAAATTTGTAATAGTTCTGTAGATAGTAAGAATAATTCGGGTTGAAAAAACCTTCTCATAGCTTTTAGAACTGAACAAGAAGTGTTTTGTCATTAGCTTTCCTACTATACACTGGGACAGTGAAGCTAGGATACAGGTTTTCCATTGTTTAAGAATTTTATTTTTATATCCCTGTCTTTTCTTTCTTTTTTTTTTTTTTTGCCTGGCTACTTTGCTTAAAGTTTGGGCATTTGATCTTTTGACTTTAACCTAAATTAATATATAAATTTGTGGGGATCTTCCATTATAAAACATTTTTGTGTGAGTGTTTGGACAATTATCAGTGACTGACTGATTATATACAGCTATAATTCTATTTTTGAACTATACATAATGGCTCTCAGAGGTAATGTCAATGTTTCAGTTTTTGTCTTACTCAGATTCAATATTTCAGTTTTTGAGACTTACTCAGATTTACCAGTTATTTCCCATTTTTAGGGTATACAGATATTTGTTCCTTACCTAAAAATTACACAGATAATAATAATATTTATTAGGTAAAGCAGCATTTTGAGAAAGATAAATGAGGTAATGAATATTCTAATTTATAATTTTTTTCCCTTAATAGTGGGTTCTATTCCATGAAGTACACAGTCTCCTATAAGAAGGAGAATTAAGACAGCAACCCAGTGACAAAATCTTTAGGTACTTTTCCCCCTCCCTTTGTTATAAGGGCATCAGATTATATTTTTAGGGTTACAATACACAATTTACACAATCTGTTTTTTTTTAAATCCTCAATTCATCCTTTGGAATATCACGAAATTACACACAGCTATGATGTAAATGTTTTCCTTTGATAGATACTATTCTAGTCCATAAGTATTTAATCATAGAATAAAATTTCCTTCTTATCCTAAATTTGATTTGTGTTCACTCTACAAACCATCCAATGAGATTTTTACACCTATCAAATCAAACCCTATGAGAAAGGAAATATTAATGTCCATGTTTCAGGAAATGGTAATGTTTCATTGTTTTTATATGCTATTAACTGGAAAATTCTTAAGTAAAAAGGCATTCAATGCCTTAAATAAGGTAGTGATATATTGGGGTGATAGATTCAGTTTCAAGATTTCAAACAAAGTATGGGTGCTGTAGGCATATATCTTGGATATGTTTACTCTATACTTAATCTGAGCTTGTTATTATGTAGGATGTTATAAGTACATAGAGAATTCAGAATTATATCTTAAAATCATATTCTTAATTATGGTAAAAATCTGTAATAGATTGAATATGAATTAAGCATGATCAGAATTGATTGGTTTTAAACTGATGTAGAACAAAAATTGTAATCTAACCACATTACAAAATAATTGCAGTATAAGATACTTGCCTGTTTATTGAACATAATTACTTACATTCACATTTTTTACACTTTTCTACCCTCAACTACCATTCAGATTTTAACAACAATTTTAAATTTGATCCTCTAAATTTTTTACCATAATTAATTATATCTAACTCTAGCTTAATAATAGAGTTTTGTTTCTGTTATTCACTTAAGTGTAGCTTAGGCTGTGAGTGGTGTTTATACCATAGTCCCTTCATTTCTCTGAATATTTCTCTAAAGTTACCAGAGAAAGTGTGACTAATCAATTTTATTTACTCTGAGGTATGTCTCAGCACTTTCAGTTTGTCCTTAGTATATATTCCATGTGATTCTCACATTGTATTACCTTTTGCATTTCCCTCTGCAATTTGGACCTTGGACCTTCTTCTTGCAATGACTTTCCATCTCCTTTTTGTTACAAGGTAATCTATTTATCCAGTAATGTTTAAATTCAGGTTAGTCAATTGCAAGACTCTATTAGTGCTGATGCCTTTCTTGTATTTCCACTTGCATTTTCAATCTAGTGTATCTTATTCATACTTCATTTTCATCACACATTATTTTATGTACACATATAGCACTTTTTAGTTTAATAAAGAGGAAAAGATCACAAAAAGGAATCAACATCATTTTCATCTGATAACAAAACCTCTCATTTGGAAAATGTGGAGAAGTTAATCCATGAAATTTTGTCAACATTTAAAAAAATAATTCATTTTTTATAGTCACCTTATTGAGTAATTCAATATTATATTCATTCAAGTATATCTGCCAGAAATGTAAATGCTTTAGAAATTTAAATTCTTTTAGTGTTGTCTAAATGAGGAACTGAGAGAGAGTTAAATACATTGTGAAATCCCGTTGCTCCTAAAGTCATGGACTCAGGTATTTCCCAAGTTTAAGACAGGTGACCTGAAGTGAAATGACTCTGTTCTTCATGTGTATGTTAAGCACTATGATCTATACACGTTCCTGGATTCTCTCAGAATGAATGGTTCATAACACAATTGTCTTTTTACTCACCTTATTTTCATAAATTTCCTTTAACAAAATAATCATGAAGGTTACATGTGGATATTTCAAACCTTAAGAGAAAGACCATGATGCTGTGGTTCATATATCCATATTTAAGAAATAGATTAGGGACTCTTAGTTTTTCTGTTGATACAGGGTGATAAAGAGAAAGAAGCCTAGGTTAGGGAGGCAATAGTAGAAAACATAGACTGCTTTGTGTGCATGCTATTTAAATGCTTTTCTTGAGGCTCTTGGGTATTGTTTTCACACAAGTCATCCATGTATCCTTATCCCAGATGAATTATCAGAGAATGTTTCTGGGGACAGAATACTCTATGGAAATGCTTGTTATGCACACTTAGCTACTTAACTTGAACCTAAAGTCTAGAGTAAGTCTCTTTGTTAATGTTCTGAAATAAAATCATTCGATTCCCAAACACATGAGATCAAAATTTTAAATAAGATGCTGTTAATAATAAGCAAACAGTATATTCTAAGACCAGATTTTGTTTGAGTAAATGCTTCTGGGGCATTTAAACAAGAAATATTTGCTTATTTTACTTTATTAATGTTCATAATATGTCACTTAAAATTTAACTACTTGTAAAACCCACAAATAAGTTAGGTAAATAACCAGTAACCTTTCTAATTAATAGAATTCAAGTGATAATTGGAAACTTCACATAATTGAATGTCTTTACAACAAAATATATCAGTCTCCATCTCTTTTCCTCTCTCCATATGCAAATATCATATAGTAATAGTTTAATATGTAGAGAACATTAGGATTTAAAAAATAGCATACACAGTACATGAGCAAATTAATTAGAAAAACAAATTCAATTGTATTAAAGAACAGGTAACTAACTACAAGTGCCATGCAAATATACATTTTTCCACATTATGCATTTTCTGGATTTTTTTTTGTCACTCGTTTTTGCTCCAAATATATTTTGTTTTTCAATATACATTTTTTTTTAAAAGAGAAAATGAAAACAAATTTAGTTATAGGTCTAATTGTTTTTTTCCTGATTCATCAATCTGTGTAGCTTTCATGATGATAAAATAGATTGAGAGCTCCCACTGGGCAATGGCAGAACATAGGCGTTTGTAATTTGTCAACAAGGAAATAAAACAGCAAAAAATGTAATACTTTGTTACCTCAGGTTACTTTCTGGTACAAATTTAAGATGAGGAAAAGTTGGTCTGGAAAATGATTTGCTTACTTAATAGTTTCATCCTGATTGTGTGGCATTTATCATGAGTGACTACATTTTGGCTTCGTCTGATCTGGTCTGTTGGGGCCAAACAGATGCTCAGTGCAAAGCAATAGTCTCCCATACTACTCTCTGTTGTATTCCTACAGGGTGAATCAAGAGGATTCCTTGAAATGTGACTCCTGGTTGGGTTCAGCTGAGAGGAGTTACTACATAAAACTTCTAGTTTTAGGTACTTGCCTAAAAGTTTTAGTACTTGCCTCTGCCTTGCTCATTTCATTTAACATGATGGTCTATAGGTTCCTTCTGTTTGTAATAATTGACATTATTCCCTTATTTATTTTTTAATTTTTAACTTTTATTTTTTCTCAAAAATTGCATTTTAATACATGTCATCAAACATAACAGAAAAAAACAAATTTTCAGAAGCTGTACACACTGTTCACTGAAAACATTTGTTGAGGCAAATAGAAAAAATTGTTACAATCATAATTTTTCTAACTTTGCACAAAATTATAAGCAGATTAAATTCTTCATATTAAACACCTTTATATGCACTTTCAATGAACAGTA
The DNA here is from genome assembly GCA_004024805.1 of Geosciurus inauris. Lineage (NCBI taxonomy): Eukaryota > Metazoa > Chordata > Mammalia > Rodentia > Sciuridae > Geosciurus > Geosciurus inauris. Next base: position 29,125 of record PVHX01021711.1, read on the forward strand.
TATATATATATATATTTTTT